>CM053276.1:97721907-97743176 GCA_028583415.1 Protea cynaroides | reverse complement strand
CAACAAAACCCTCCAAAATCCATCTCCAAAATCATCAGCAAATAGACCACAATATTTCACAAAAGATCCCTATGAGGAATTATTTCCTTTGGATGAACCCCAAGTCCGAGGATGTGATAATCCTCTCCAAATCGCTCAAAGACATTTCTGGAAAGATTGGCACTTCTATAACCAATCTCCTTTCAAAACTCAGGAGTTTTATGAGTTTATACTCATAGACACTTCAATCACCATCAACAACATTTTGACAAAATCAAACCCGGATTAGTAACCCATTCAACAGTTATTATCCGCAAAATCATCACCATTGAAGAATGGTCCCAAAATCCATTAACTCCCAAATCTTTTTCTCAAAGTTATTAACCCTTAAATTACCATTATTTTGATTATATTGATGCTTGGCATAGAGCATTTTTATTTCAAAATTCTACAAATCAACATTCGTGGTTCTTCTCTTTTGACCACCGATTCCATAGCAAATTACCAGCATGGTTTTCCTTATGGTGGAACATCTTCGGTCCCATCATTGAAATCTTGCCTGAACAAATTCAAAATCTTTATCAATATTTTTGTGCCAAAGCCACTCCAATCACAACTCAACCACCATTACTCTGGTTTTTTATCACTTGCCATCTGGCATGGATCATGTATTGGAGTTATGACCAAATCATCAAACATTTTGAGGATTTTCAAATACCTTTCCTCATTAGAACCTTCCATGTCAAATGGTGGGAAAATTGTGACACAAAATTTTGTACAAAAGAATATATTATCAAAGTCGTCACATGCATTGAAGCAGCAAATGCTATCCTCAAAGAACAGCAAGTTCCATCAACACCATATCAAATCTTGAAGGCCAAACAAGCAGAAATTGAAGCTCAATTGGCACTCTTGCAAAATGAACCTCAAATTACAGATGAAGAATCCACCGGTTCAGCCCATGGATCCGTTCACCTGTCTCACGAACAGTTCGCTCAAGATCCTTATGCTCCAGATTCAGACCCTGATGCATATGCCGGCCTTAAAGAACTGACTCAACAATTTGTTATACAAAGACGGCAGTCCAATCGCACCAAAAAAGGATCCCAAACAGGATCTCACAAATAAGTCCCAATTTGGGCACAACGGACCAAGACTCGGTTAAAGTCTTGGCTAGCCCACAATAAACGGCTCGTGGTAAAGGCATATCAAATCAGTTCAAAGGCTGGGTCTTTGCCAAAAAGACTAAATCACGTTAGCCATAACGTCAACAAAAGAATGGCACAGGTCTAATACAGTCTGTATCCAATTGTATTCAGGTATAATACCACCTGTATCAAAATGTATTCAGGTTTAATGCAGCCCGTATCAAACTGCATTCGGTATAATACGAAACCGTATCCATTCGTATTCTATTACTATCTCAGTCTAGATAGTCGGGTATAATACGTAACCATATCCAAACGTATTCTGTAACTATCTCAGTCTAGATAGTCAAGCCACTATCGGGCCCACACCAATACGGTATAAACTCTGATCCAAACCAAAGGGGAAAACACTGTCTTCGGACATGTGGAATGCCTCGGTGCGGATCTAGAAGACTCAAATCCCGTGATCAGCTCCCGTGATTTATGGCCGATAAAGACAAAAGCAAAAGTAAAGTGATTGAGAATAATTCTTAAAGAAAGTCAAAAGAAGAATTAATACTCCTTTGCTTTCCAAAAGCAAATCATTTCTTTTCAAAAAGAAAATCAAAATTCAAAAGAAAGGAGAGACAAATTCCAATCAACTTTTCTTTTTCCAAAAGCATGGCCCCGCGCCTTCAATCAAGATGGAATCTAATGCCCCAAGGCATCCAAAGCACATCAAGACTTCTTCTATAAATGGAGAAGAACTCCTCTTCATTCAGGGAGGCAAAATAGAGTTAGAAGATAGAAGTTAGAGAGAGCATTCACCTTCGAAGGCGGGAAACTTCATCAACGAGTGTTCCTTTAGTTTCTTATCATCCCTTATGTACTTAAACCTCCATAGCTTTAGGTTTCATCCTTCCTTGAAGCTTGTAACCTACTTGCTATCAAATTGTAGCAGTGTCCTGTAAGTTCTTTTTAGTTCTTTCAGTACTCTGTATTTCATTTTCAAACTTGCATTTCAATTTTATATTTCATTTCTGATTGTAACTTGTATTTCATTTTACTTTCAGTTTATGATATATAAATTATTTTTGCATCTTGCATATACCGCCTTAATGGTCGGTTTTATTTCAAATTCAATTTCCGCATAAAATTTATTACTCTGGTCTTGTGTTTAGATCCTGAGTCACTTATGGTATCAGAGCCATTTGCCTGAAAAAATAGGTGGGTATTGGGTGTATGTTTATATTTTGTTTGTTGTTTACTTAATCCATGCATAGTGGACGTATGTTTTATATTTTGTCTTTGTTAAGCTTAGATCTAGCATCAATATTAGGTGTATGTTAGTATTTTGCCAGTTGTTTGCTTAAATCCCACCTCGAAGAGAAGGACTGGATAGAGGTATATGGCAATAGGACTAGATCGTGAAGGGCAGATGAGACTGTAAGTCCCGACGAACACGACAGAGTCTGAGCCTGAACAAGGTCTAACCAATCCCTTGCCGTTGTCCGGTACGGAGGGTAAGAGCATAATTCTTTCAAAATACTATACACTATTCCTAGTATATTGCAGACAGTAGCTTAATTATTTCAAAATATCTTACACTATTTCCATTTAAGTGGGTAAGAGTATAACTAAACCAAACTATCTTACACTATCCCCAATTTCTATTTATTATTTAGAAAAATATTTTCTAATATCATTCATGAGGAAGGACCTAGTACATCAGGGAGAGAATGCGGTTTTCAATTCGGTGTTCCAAATATTTATCAAAATTGCTATATTCCTTTTATACCAAAACCAAAACCAACTTTTCAAAAATTACAAATTGACAAACCATCACTTAGGATAGATTTCGATCATCCTAGACATAGACTCAAAAGAGATTGGTTCTTTAACCATTTCTCCCATGACGAACAACAATGTATAAAACAAAATTGGTATGAACATATGGAAACCATAGAATGGACCATGTCCTTTTATGTTTATCTAGATGTTTATACACAAATTCATAAAATCAAATATCCCTTTCCTCACACTCGAATCCATCCAGAATTCATCCACTTCTTTAATGGATTAGATGAAGCAATGGAACGTAGAAAGAGGAAATTCCAAACCCAAGAACAAAAGATTTCAAATCTTAACCAAAATTCAAAAGATTTATTAATGTCCCTTCTTATAAATCAAGGTCGATCCCCGAAACTAGGAGATCCTCCAGATAATGGATGGAAATTAATAGATGATCCTAAATCAGCTATTCCACCGGATTTACCCCGGATAGTTGAAGGATCCTCATCCAAATCCAAAACAGTAGACGGTAAGTCCAACCTTCCATCTACTTCAAACCAAGTCATGATTCCTGCAGAAGGAACTGACAAGTCAAAACCAAATGAGTCCGGCACACAGCCTAACTCTACTTAAAATTCAACCCAAATTCCTGATAAGGAACTAACTATTCCTTCTCAAGAATGTCCAACCCAAAAAGATAATTCAAAGGATTATCTTCTCAAAATTAATGTTAAGGATCCTAACAATAACTTGTTAGAATCTAAGACAATTTTAATTTCTAAAAATCAAAAGGGAAAGTTTCCCAAACAAATTAACATTTCTATAAAATCCTTAGAAATTAAGGAACTAAAGAATGTTAATCAAACTATGAAACAAAATCACCAAACAGACCCTAGGAAACAAGGTCCTATGGCCCGATTTATGCTCCATCAAAGGTCACCACCAGACCATCCTCAAAACCAACAAGTCAAACGACTTGGTCAAAACAAAATTTCTTCAAAATTAAAAACAAATCCCAAAATTTATAAACAGTGAAAATATCAAAGACATAGGACTGTTTTACACAAAGCAAGAATCCAAAAACAAGATTCACTATTGAATCCTGTTCAACGGATCAATCAAACTTGTGAACTTCAAAATAGTAGCCTTGATTTGCCTCAAAACATTGGCATGATTACATCAAGCCAATCAAATAGCAACCCAATAGGCCACCAAACCAAATCTCAGAATTTATCTTCTGAAATTACTATGTAAAATCTCCAAAAAGAAATTAAACAAATCAAAAGTGAGATTTCCAAATTAAAAGATTCAACATCTGGATCTAATCAAAAGGACACCTTACAAGTCCAAACTATTCATAAACCCATTTGGCAACCATGGTATACTACCATTCGGTTAGTCATCTCTGGTGTTTTTAAAATCAAAACTTATGCCTTGATTGATTCAGGTGCCCAATTAAACTGTCTCAAAGAAGGATTGGTTCCTACCCAATTCTTTGAAAAGACGTTTCAAAAACTCATTGGAGCAAATGGTACATTCCTTCAGGTTGATTACAAATTATCAAATGTCTACATTTGCACCAAAGGTTTTTGTCTTCAACAACAATTTTGTCTAGTTAAAGACTTAAACACAAACATAATTCTAGGTCAACCTTTCCTAGATCAAATCAAACCTTTTTCTATCACGGATAAATGAATCAAAACAAAGACTTTTGGCCAACAAATTATGTTCAAATTTATTCGACCAGATAAACAAATTAGGTCAATAAATCAAACACCAAACCCATTAGATCACCCAAGTCGATCTATCAAAAACAAAGAAACCCATATGGAGTTTCTCAAAGAAGAACTCTCAAACAAACGTATTGAGGAATGTCTCCAACAATCCTCAGTCCAAAATCAAATCAAAATTTTGCGACAACAATTCGATCATGAATTATGTTCTGAATTTCCAGAGGCATTCTGGTCGCTTCAAAAACACATTGTTCGATTACTCCATGAGCAAGGGTTTTCCGAATCCCAACTTTCAACCAAAGCTTAAATAGTTGAAGAACATGCTTCTATTCCAAATCAAAACCCAAAAGCTGTAGATCTGGCCACACACCAAGTATCTACTTCTAAAATCCCCCACAAAATCCCTGTTTTGTCTATATTAGAGAAACAGAATGACCATTCAAAATTCAAAATTGATTATCCAGATCCCACTCTTCTAGTGGAAGGATTTTCATCCCAACAACTTATCATCAAAATTCTGTAAACTTTGAGTTTACATCAAAATCAAAATTGATAGACATTAGGTCTAAATCAAAACCTACCTTCAAACAAAAGGCCACGATTTCCCATAAATCTGGCAGTCCAAAAAAGATTATTATACCTGCATCTCCCCATGACAGATGTTCTAATCTAATCACAAAATTTGAGTCTAATTATGAGTCTGACTCAATTAAAAAATTCAAAAAACAAAAAATTGATATTCTAGCAATATCTCAAATTCCTAAAAAAAATCAAGAATACTTTATCAAAATTAATCTCAAAGATTCTACGAATCAAATAATAGATTCTAAAATTCTTCCAATAAATCAAACCCATAAGAAGTTCAAAATCAACTTCAAATCCTTTAGGGATACACCAGAACAAATGGTTCCTCACAAATGGCCAAAATCTGGTTTCAAACGCAATCTCTTAAAACAATTTTGCAACTCCCACAAATTAATTCAATATAAAACTTTCAAATGGTGGCGCAGAAGACGCTACAAAGAAAAATTAATCCAAAATTTTTCTCAAATTGATATGATCACATCAAGCCATCAAAATGGCAATAGATTGTTTTGTCAAAACAATGATTCTAAAGAATTCACTTCTGACGAATCTACTGTCGACATGTTTCAACAAGCAATCCCAAATTATCTCTCTGATATCCTTAATCAAATGGGTTCAGATGAGTCAAAACAAAAGTATTTAGAGTTGCTTCCCGCTTCTCTACATCAAAAATCAAAATTCTCAAAGGAAATTTATTTCAACCCCAAATTACGATTTGAGCCAAATTTATCAAAGGTTTTCAAAGGAAAAATATTTACCGAATTCTCAGATCCAAAATCTTGAATTAATAACTCAAGGTCTTCAAAAGAATGTCAAGACTATCTACCAAGAGGTAGTCAACATCAAACATCAAATTCAACATCAAAATGACACCTCCAATATTGTGAATCAAAATCATCGTCATTTTAGTATGAACATTCATACAAATTTGATTATCTCTAATGCATTTTGTTTACATTCAACTGCACTTATTGATACTGGTGCTCAATTAAATTGCATTCAAGCAAATCTGGTTCCAAACCAGTATTTTGTACCAACCTCCCATAGACTCTCCGGAGCCAATGGATCCAGACTGCATGTACATTCAAAATTAGCAAATGTCAAAATTTACACCAATAATTTTCAAATTACCCAGGCAATTTTTCTGGTTCAAAATCTCAACACCGAGATCATTCTCGGACAATCATTTTTTGTTGATGATACAAGAATTACAACTAACATTTTTAGACAAAAGGTTGTTTTCCTTTTTATTGCAGGAATGGACAAATCAAACGATCATCAAATTTCACCAATCAATGATGATGGTGACCAAACGGACCAAAACCCGGTTAATGTTTTGGCTAGCCCACAGCAAACGGCTTGTGGTAAAGGCATATCAATTCCGTTATGGCTGGAGTCTTTGCCAAAAAGACCACAAACTAAACTTCCAGTTTTTCGGACCAACCATCGACTGGACCCAAACCAACACCAAATGTTACACCATTTTCAAAATTCTAACAAAACTGGTTTCATAGCCACCATGCATCAATTGGCCCAACATATGGCCCAACCCAAAGCAAACTTTGAATATGAATCTAGCCATCTTCCCCATCATACCCTGACTGAGGAATCCTGGTTAGCTTTCCATCAAAAACTTGCAAATCCAAATGTCCATTGGACTTCAACCATTACCCTTGCACCTTCCAGTGTACCAGGGTTCTACCAATGTAACATCAAAGCAAATCATCCCCAACACTTCAAATTATGATTGTATGAAATAGGTTTCATCAAAAATTTATGGACACATGGTCCCCAAGACTTATGTGGTCTACCCGAAATCCTAATCAACACCATCAAAGGGTTCTATTTTCTTGATCAACCAGTACGTCTCAAATTCATCACCATTCCTCCTGAATGGATCAATGACGGACAATATCAAGAATTCATCCCAACTACAAATTTCATCCGCATCATTCCAAAATCAGATGAAGTATGGCCTGCCATCACATCTTCGGAAGAAAAAATGGATCTCAAGCAGATCCGCACAACAAGCATCTACAACTTCCAAAACAAATTATCTTGTTGTTCCTGCAGCAACACACAAATCCTTGCGGAAGGTCAAAGGACGATCATCACAGGACCATCCAAGACGCCAAAAGATTCTCAACTGGCCTATGCCATCACCAGAAATCAAATCAATGCCAGCCTGGCAGTTACCAAGTTACTGGAAAAAAACAATAAAGCTTTCAAATGGAATTATTGGGACAGTGACAATGAGCTCGACTCCCAAAATTCTCCAAACTATGGGTCCCCAGTGGGATCATCCTATTCCTTCGACACTATTGGCGATGCCAACATCGACAATATGATGAAATGATAGACGGTCAGATTCCAGATCATGATGTTGGGATCACGTCAGCCATGACGTCAACAAAAGAATGGCTCAGGTCTAATACAGTGTCACACCCTAATTTTGCGCATTTCAAAATGGTGTGATGAATCGCTAAATAACCAACGGTTCAACCAGGATCTCAAATAGGCTATCCCAGCGTTACCTGAACCTGCATATACTCACCATCATAATCAAAGTAAATACACAATAGCAGAAGTCTTATAAATAAATGAACTGAGAACTAAAATGATATTCATAAATAATAGCAAATTATTCTGTGTTTAACTGAGACATAAATAATTAAGTACCAAATACATGTCTTATAAATCCAACAAAGAAACTTATAAAAATATCTAATCAAATACACACGAGTTGCACTCGCAAGAGGAGTCGCGTGTGTCGTCTTCAGCTCCAACTTCCATAGCTGCTACATTCCCATACGCTGATGCGTTCATAAAATCTTCAACTGTATAACCTGCATCATCAACTAAAAATATTCGACGTCGAGGGGTGAGCACACAACATGGCTCAGTGAGTAGCCAAAACAATGCAACAATACATATGCATGCAAAAAGTCAATTTGTATCTTTGGTCTTGGTTTATAGTTTTCAATGTGCAATAGAAAGGTTGGGTAGTCAAAGGTTAACGTTTATTGACACCGCCTCTATACACAGGGTGTGGAAGCCCGTCCGAAGGTTAACGTTTATCGTCGTCCCCATCCACCCTACCATAACATTATACAACAAAGGTTAACGTTTATTGCTATATAATGCTATACCAACACGTAAGCCCCTGTTAGCGAGGGCTTGCAAACCGGCGGGCATTGCTAACCAATCCTAATGCCAAAAAGTGTATCCAAGGCCTCACCCCAGCATCCCTCAGAACATCTATAGAGATAGAGCTAAGGCCCCCTCGGTAGAGTCAGAGACTACAAGGACCGAGACCACCTCCCCTGATACTCTACGACATAATAGTTCTGCTAAGGTAATGGCGATACGATGATGTCAATGCACAAGACTTGAGTTAGAGATAGAGCTAAAGTGCTAAGACCCACCAAAGGTTAATGTTTATTGACGTTCTCATCACACCTCCCCTGATACTCGCTCGCATCAAGTACATCAACCACACACATACAAGCACATGCCTATTCCTATCATCATCATCATCATCATGTTATAAACAATAAAGTAAATATGCATGAACAAGTAATAGAAATATAGGATGGCATGCTGTATGCACATTACAAACATATTCGCATAGAATCAAACATGGCATAGGACTCAAGAAATAGAAAACAGTTTATTATTAACCAATTTAGTTTGGGGTTAAGGTTCCTCACCTTAGCTTGTTAATAGATATTTTCCAAGCTTTAAAATCACCGTTACAATGTTATTAGATTGCTAGCAGACCTAACAAAGTCGATAGAATTTAATTAGAATTAATTCGGAATGTAAAACCATTCTCGTCAGCGAGGATCGATGCTAGGGTCGATGCTAGGGTCGATGGGTCTATCGACCCTCCCTCCATTCTGAACTTCCCGAATGCTGAGGGTCGATGGTCAGAAACACCAAGGGTCGGATGATTTATCGACCCTCGGTGCGACCCCGATGCACTCTGGTCCAATTTCCACTTTTAATCCATTCTTCGTGTTTGGGGTCCTATGGCTTGCTTCCTTCATTCATTCAACAGTCATTCCATGGTCTAGAACCATGTATAATCCATCTAAATAGTTTTCGTGCATCCTCCTATGGTTTTCCATGAAAACCTAACCATGGATGGATGGTTTGGGTTTTTCCGAAATCCTACACTCAACCATATCTAACCTAAGGTCTGTAGAAACTCATGGAATTAGTATCCATACCTGAGAAGATTAATCTTTCTATGTAACTCTCTTCCTTTTTGCTAGGTTCTCTTCCTTGCCTCTTTTCTTCCTCTTTTCCTTCTCCTCTCTTTCTCTCAATTCAATTAGGGTTGTGAAAGGAGGGAAAGTGGCTTAGGGACGTCCTTTAAATAGAGTAGGAATGTCCTATAATAGTCCCATTGAGATTTGGAAAGAATCTCAACTGAAAATTAGGAAATTTCCTAATTTCAGTTTCGTCAGAAACCGAGGGTCGATGATCCCGTCGACCCTAGGGTCTTAAGCTGTCCGACCCTCCCTTCAAAACTGAGGGTCTGACTTTCTGTTTTGGGAGGTCCGACCCTGCTTAGTTGGGTGTGCGATCCTCCCCTAAAATTAAGTATTTTTGGGTCGATTTTATACCTGGGATCTCGATCTCCTTCATGCCCTTGGTCCATTTGACTCGACCATGATGGGTAAGCCTGGTTCAAGGTGGTAAGACCGGGTTAGTTTGACACGGGTCTTACAACTCCCCCAACTTATAAAAATTTTGTCCTCAAAATTGTACGTACCTTCTGAATCAAACAAGTCAGGGTATTGCTTTCTCATAGCATTTTCTTCTTCCCATGTAACCTCTTCCATGTCTCTACTTTTCCATGTGACCTTAACATAGTAGATATCTCTGTTACGTAGACGTTGAACCTTTCGACTAGTGATTATGTTGGTGTTACTTCAAATGTCAAATCATCAGTCAATTCTGGCAAATCTACTGTCAAAACATGCATTGGGTCTTTGACATACTTCTTCAATAAGGATATGTGAAATACGTCATGCACACTTGACATAGATGGTGGTAGTGCTAACTGATAAGCTACTTTTCCACGCTTAGCCAGAATCTCATATGGTCCGACATATCTTGGACTTAGTTTTCCTTTCTGTCCGAACCTCTTCAATCCTCGCATAGGCGATACCTTTAGAAATACCTTATCACCTACGGCGAACTCTAGATCTCTTCGTCGAGTATCTGCGTATTGCATCTGACGGTTCTGAGCTACTCTTACTCTTTCCTTGATGATGTCGACCACTCGACAAGTCTCTTCAACAAATTCCGGTCCAACAATACTACGTTCTCCAACTTCATTTCAAAACAAGGGAGTTCGACACTTCCTGCCATACAGTGCTTCATAAGGTGACATCTGTATAGTAGCCTGATAGCTGTTATTGTAAGCGAACTCGATCAATGGTAACTTTTGTCCCATGATCCTTTGAAATCAATCACACATGCTTGTAGCATATCTTCTAAAATCTGGATTATACGCTCCATTGTCCGTCTGTTTGTGGGTGGAATGCGATCTTGAACTTCAATGTTGTACCCATAGCCTTTTGCGAGTCCTTCCCAAAATTTGGAAGTAAATCGTGGATCTCTATCGGACACAATGCTTTCGGAACACCATGTAACCGAACAATATTATCCACATACAGCTTTGCTAACCTTTCCAAAGGTATATCGGGATCGTATCGGTATGAAGCAAGCTGTCTTAGTCGACGGTCCACAATCACCCAAAGCTGCGTCAACTACTCGAGGAGTCAATGGTAGTCTTGTGATGAAGTCCATAGTGATGCAGTCCCATTTCCATGCTGGTTCCGGTAATGGTCATAATGATCCTGCGGGTCTTTGTCGTTCGGTCTTTACTTTCGACAATTTAGGCATTGAGACACGAACTTAGCTACATCTGCTTTCATTCCCTCCACCAATACAGTTTCTTTAGATCATGATACATTTTTGTGCTTCGGGATGTATCGAATAAATGGTGGTATGGGCTTCCTTCATCGGTCGGTGTCTAATGTCCATATTTTCTATTTCGGTACACATATTCTTCCTTTGTATTTCAGTACCTTTTCGTCATCCAAGGTGAACTTCGGGGTTAGTCCTACCTTTCTCGATATATTCTTGTACTGTTCTCAGATAAGGATCTGATTTGATAGCTGTCTTTACTTCGTCCACTATATCCGGTATAATCTTCAATGCCGCGAACATATTCGAAAACCGATGAATAAACCCTTGGTTGGCTGATCCATCCGTTGTATCTATCACATATTGCTCGTTGCCGTGATTGAATACCATTCCGGTAGTACACATTGCTGCAGTTGTGCTAGCTTCTCCTTGAGATTTTATCATTGCTTTTCTGCTCAATGCATCCGCTACCACGTTCACTTTTCTCGGATGATACTGGATATCACAATCATAGTCTTTCAATAGTTCCAGCCATCTTCTTTGTCTCATATTCAACTCCTTCTGATTAAATAGATAAGTAAGACTTTTATGGTCCAACTTAATCTGAAATTTCTCTCCGTATAGGTAGTGTCTCCATATCTTGACAGCATGTACTACTGCCGCTAACTCCAAATCGTGAGTGGGGTAATTTTTCTCATGTACCTTCAACTATCTCGAGGCATATGCAACTACTTTCTCTCCTTGCATAAGCACACATCCTAGTCCCAATCCCGATACATCAGTGTATAAGGTAAATGTCTGTCCTGGAACGGGAATGGTCAAAATTAGAGCGGATATCAATCTGGGGTCCACTTTGATTCCTTCTGTGGATACTACATGGCCTAGAAAGGCGACTTCACTTAGCCAAAACTCACACTTCGAAAATTTGGCGTATAACTTCTCTTTCCTTAAACGTTGTAGGGCTGCGTTTAGGTTCTTGACATGGGTTTCCTTGTCCTTGGAGTATACCAATATGTCATCAATAAATACTATGACCGACGTATCCAACATATCGTGGAAAACACGGTTCATAAGTTCCATGAATGTTGCCGGTACATTAGTTAATCCGAAGGACATCACTAGGAACTCATAATGTCCGTATAAACAAGTCATCGATCCTGGGTAGTGGATATCGATTCTTGATTGTCAGCTTATTCAACTCTCTATAGTCGATACATAACCGAACACTACCATCCTTCTTCTTTACGAACAACACCGGTGCTCCCCATGGAGATATCCTGGGTCTAATATAACCCTTATCCAGCCAGTTCTTGTAATTGCACTTTTAATTCCTTTAGTTCAGTAGGAGCCATTCTATAAGGTGTTTTTAATACTGGTGCGGCTCCGGGTATCAGGTCTATTACAAACTCCGTGGCCCGGTCGGGTGGTAATCGGGGTAGTTCCTTCGAAAATACATCAGGAAAATCTTGCACGACATCAATATCTTCTATTCGTGGCATGTCCTTGGTTAGGTCGTCCACTGATACTAGATATCCGACCGCTCCTTTCTCAAGGCACTTCTTAGCCTTTAATGCTGAGAGTATGAGCTTGCGTCTCCTGGGAAGTTTGGTTCCCGAGAAACTGAATTCTGCTCCTTCTTTGTCTTTGAACGTTAGCTTCTTCTCGGCGCATAACGGATTTGCGGAATGCCGAGCTAACCAGGTCCATTCCCAAGATGACGTCAAAGTCTCGCCATCTTAAGTTGTATTAAGGTTGCATCCAAGGTCTGCTCTCCAATGAGAACTGGACATGGTCCATAACCTTTCTCTAATTCCACTTCTAATCCCATCGGTGACCGTACAAGTAATTTGTAATCTACTGTTTTGATGGGCAGATTGGTCTTCTTTCCAAACGACACAGATATAAATGAATGGGTAGCTCCTGAATCAAAGAGTACTCTGGCGGGTATGCCATTGATAGGTACGATACCTGTGATTCGTTTTTACTTAGTCTACATGCTCAATCAATTCTAATTATAGCCTTACAAGTTTCGGTCATACCTGTGACCACATCGGACGATGCGGCTGCATCCTCTGATGTAACGGCATATACCCATCCTTGATGCAGTTGCTTCTTGGGTTTTGGGCATTCTCTCGCCATATGCCCTGGTTGGTTGCAGTTATAGCACTTCGGGGCTTCAAAATTTGACTCTGGCTGTAGTTGAGCTGCTGCAGTAGACTTTGGTGCAGTTGCAAAATTCTGAGGACGAAAAGGTTTATACGTCCTATTATTGCCTCCGTTGTAGGAGTTTCCGGCTGGTCTCTTGATTCCTCTGCTCTGGGAGAAATAGCTCTCCTTCTGGCTCAATTCAATTATTCGAGCAATTTAGACAGCTTCGTTGTAAATCTTCTTTTCCAAACCCAGAACATTTTCTCTTATGCTTCCTCTTAGTCCCGCTACGAACCTACGGGTTTTTGTATCTTCTTCTTGCATGCTAGCCGGTGCGAAGAAAAACAGTTCTTCCCTGGTACAAACTCAGGAACTCTTTCTCCATTGAATCTCCCGAAGCTCGGGGAAATACTTCTCGAAGAATGCTTCTTTATATATAGCCCATGTCAGTAGGGCGTGCTTGGTTAATAAGTATGTCTTTGTAGATTTCCACCAATGGTGTGCGTCGCCTTTGAGCATAAAGGTGGCGCATAACACTTTTTCTTCCTCAGTGATAGTCATCATAAGGTTGTTCCTTTCCATCTCGCCTATCCAGTGTGCTGGCCACAGTGGATCAGACGGCTTGCCGTTGAATTCTCTCGATTTCATTTTCAAAAATCTCTCCACTAGCCGGGAGTGATCCAGTTGATTTTGGTATGCCCCAAACATAGGGGGGTGGATACCGATAGTTCCCTTGGGCTGCTTCTGGGACTTGCACTGGAATTGGTGTAGCCGGTTGTTGAGGTATCTGTTGGGCTGGGTGATTATCCACTGGTGCTGTACTAGCTTGCCCAGTGTGCATGGTTGCAGCCTGAGTGGCTTGGAACATAACTCCCATTGCAACCTGCATTTGAGCTTATGCGTGTTGCATTTTCTGTAGCTGTTGTGCCAGATTCATAACCACAGTTGCTAGCTCCGGTGGTGGAGGTGGCAAATTTGTAGGGCCTGCTGGTTCTGGATTACCCTGTGCATGGTTATCCTCTTGGCTAGTCTCCTCCACTGGTGGTGGTGGTGGGACTGTATTTCGGGTCTGTCGGGTAACTCTACGTCCAGACATATTTACTTTTGAGATGGGTGGTGCCTAAAAATCATCAAAATCAGTGAGAAATCATTTATACTTCATGTAGGCACGCTAACCGATATAAAATTCAAAATCTCCAATTCATTCGAAATAAATCTTGTCTTTTCTATGCAGGGTCGATGGTGAGGGTCGCTGGTGTGTCCGACCCTTGGTATCCGACCCTGGGAATGACCTGTTCTTCCCGAGAGCTGAGGGTCGATGCGAGGGTTGATGGGTATCCGACCCTCTGTCCGACCCTCGATTTTCTGTCAGCTTCCCAAGAGCCGAGGGTCGATCCGAGGGTCGATGGTGTCAGTCGAATTGTCCGACCCTCGGATCAAAAATCAGATTTTTAAGATCCGATTCTGGGTCAATTCTCACTATTCCTCCTCCGTTTCGACTCGTCTCTACTCTCCGAGTTGCTACAGTGCTACTTCGCTATTGCGGATCGTTCTTAGTCCGAGTTTCGACATCCACATCACCTCTACAGGTATACTTTCCCAACTTTACCTGTTTTTAGGTTTTTATTTCTAAGTTTTTTTTTGCTCATTTAACTCGTATTTTCCAAATTAAACTTTTTCCAACCGTAAAAATTCGATTTTTATTGGGGGCTTTTGTTATTGGGGACTTGAGGAACGAAAGCCCTCAAAAATTTCCGAGTTTCATCGGTTGGTCATCGAGAAACTTGAAATTTTCTCTTTTTGCCCTAATTTATCGGCATTTTTGATTTTTCTTGAATTTCTTCAAATTGGACATCGTTAGTTTAAATTTCCTACTGCATGTGGGTTGTAGGATATGTTTTAACCTACGTAAGTTCTTATGCCCACTTGTATAGTGTGGAATGGGCTTCTATTTTAAATTTTTTGGATTTTTATCCTATTAACTCCCTATTTCTTTCTCCTTCTTATTTTTGCAGACACTATGGCCCGTACTAAAGTGCCAAGATTGCGTGATCCACTTCGCCTGTTCAAACGAAGCCGAGGCACGATATGCGACTACGCCCGTAAGAAAGTGGAAGGGGGTCGCATGGTGAACTTGGCTGAGCTAGCCTTGTTCAATGTAGAGGGAGCATTCGGTGATATGGGGTGGCTCCCCGTCATCACATACGACGCGTGCACCTGTCAGATTTGGTGCGCCCGGTTCTATTGTAATCTCCGGTGGTGGGGAATTACAATGATGTTGAATTCTGGTCGGGAGTTGCGCATCACTAGTTACGTCAAGGGGGGTGCACATCTCCTTTGATTATCGGCAGCTGGCCGATCTGTTGGGCATTGCCTATGATGGCCCCATGGTGTAAAAGCGCACGGAGAGCCCACGTTTGTTGAGATGGAGATGAGAGCGCGAGATCGACAACCCGGTTGCTCCGTCCCGATAGATGGCGAGATGAGAGCTTGCTACTTGCGTCCAGCTCCACGGGTCTTCGCAAGATTATCCAAAGATAATCCGATCCCGCAGAGTGGGCACTATGAGAGGGTCTCTCAGGCTGACTCGGTTCTTGATCCTGCATCCGCACTCGTCGGCCCGGTCCGCCTTCCTTACATCATCATGCGGACGATGATTAGTGCTACATTGTCCGGTCATAGGGGAAACCTACCCTATGGACGCATGATTACTGTGCTCACGACCCGTCCGGGGGTGGATCTAGTAGATGAGAAGATCCGGGAGAAGACCTTCTCGTCGCCTCTAGATTGGGAGGCTATCTGCGAGATGGGGCCGTGAGATGCGGAGGTTAGTGATGAGGAGAGGAACGCGATGGTGCGCCCTCACACTCGGGTTGAGATGGCCGAGCTTGAGGCTGCCGCTAGGGCTCGTGGGGATCCGGTCGACGATGATCGCTTATATATGGATGTCGATGCGATACCACCGCCATCACCCGCGCATGCGGATAGGGCTGGTACTTCTGCTGCGGCGACTTCGGTACCCAAGACCAGTCCTTCTCATGATGCTGGTCCTTCACGCCCACCTTCTGATATGATGGAGATGTTGCGTGAGATCAGAGGGACTCAGCGCAGATCGGACCTGAGGATGGAGGAGTTGCTAGATGCTCAACGCATGAGAGTGGATGAGTTGTTGGCTGCTCAGCACACATCGAGCGCGGATAGGTGAGCTCATGGAGATCCGGCGTGCGGCGATAGGAGAGTAGCCGATCTCACGGCTAGTCTATAGGCGACCTAGACTCAGATAGCCTGGTTGACTAGAGTCTATGCTGAGGACTACGACAGAGATCGTGAGGCTCCACCTCCTCCTTCGCCTCCAGCTTCCTGATTGTACTTTACTTTTCCTTATACTACAGAGTAACTGTCCGGGTTGTGGACTGTACTCTGTTTTAGATATATATATACTCTTTGTTTTGCTCTCATTGTATGTCAACTCGTTTCTCCTTTTAATTGATGTATTATTCTCTTTTAAAATTTGGTCTCAACATCACTTGTGCTTATAATGCGTTAATATTACTATTTTTATTTTATCCTATCTCAGTTCACTATTGCTGTGAATGTATGATAGTTCAGCGGGCAAGGCCTGAGATGCTCTGATACCAAGTTGTCACACCCCAATTCCGTGCATTTCAGAATGGTGTGATGAACCGCTAAATAACCAATGGTTCAACCAGGATCTCAAATAGGCTATCCCCGCGTTACCTGAACCTTCATATACTCACCATCATAATCAGAGTAAATACACAATAGCGGAAGTCTTATAAATAAATGAACTGAGAACTAAAATGATATTCATAAATAATAGCAAATTATTCTGTGTTTAACTGAAACATAAATAATTAAGTACCAAATACATGTCTTATAAATCCAACAAAGAAACTTATAAAAATATCTAATCAAATACACACGAGTTGCACTCGCAAGAGGAGTCGTGTGTATCGTCTTCAGCTCCAACTTCCATAGCTGCTGCATTCCTATACGCTGATGCGTTCATAAAATCTTCAACTGTATAACCTGCATCATCAACTAAAAATATTCGACGTCGAGGGGTGAGCACACAACACGGCTCAGTGAGTAGCCAAAACAATGCAACAATACATATGCATGCAAAAAGTCAATTTGTATCTTTGGTCTTGGTTTATAGTTTGCAATGTGCAATAGAAAGGTTGGGTGGTCAAAGGTTAACATTTATTGACACCGCCTCTATACACAGGGTGTGGAAGCCCGCCCGAAGGTTAACGTTTGTCGTCGTCCCCATCCACCCTACCATAACATTATACAACAAAGGTTAACGTTTATTGCTATATAATGCTATACCAACACGTAAGCCCCTGTTAGCGAGGGCTTGCAAACAGGGCTCGCTGCTAACCAATCCTAATGCCAAATCGTGTATCCAAGGCCTCACCCCAGCATCCCTCAGAACATCCATAGAGATAGAGCTAAGGCTCCCCGGTAGAGTCAGAGACTACAAGGACCGAGACCACCTCCCCTGATACTCTACGACATAATAATATTCTGCTAAGGTAATGGCGATGCGACGATGTCAATGCACAAGACTTGAGTTAGAGATAGAGCTAAAGTCTTGAGACCCGCCAAAGGTTAACATTTATTGGCGTTCTCATCACACCTCCCATGATACTCGCTCGCATCAAATACATCAACCACACACATACAAGCACATGCCTATTCCTATCATCATCATCATCATCATCATGTTATAAACAATAAAGTAAATATGCATGAACAAGTAATAGAAATATTGGATGGCATGCTGTATGCACATTACAAACATATTCGCATAGAATCAAACATGACATAGGACTCAAGAAATAGAAAACAGTTTATTATTAACCAATTTAGTTTGGGGTTAAGGTTCCTCACCTTAGCTTGTTAATAGATATTTCCCAAGCTTTAAAATCACCGTTACAATGTTATTAGATTGCTAGCAGACCTAACAATGTCGATAGAATTTAATTAGAATTAATTCAGAATGTAAAACCATTACGTCAGGCGAGGTCGATGCTAGGGTCGATGCTGGGGTCGATGGGTCTATCGACCCTCCCTCCATTCCCGAACTTCCCGAATGTTGAGGGGTCGATGGTCAGAAACACCTAGGGTCGGATGGTCTATCGACCCTCGGTGCGACCCTCGATGCACTCTGGTCCAATTTCCACTTTTAATCCATTCTTCGTGTTTGGGGTCCTATGGCTTGCTTCCTACATTCATTCAACAGTCATTCCATGGTCTAGAACCATGTATAATCCATCTAAGTAGTTTTCGTGCATCCTCATATGGTTTTCCATGAAAACCTAACCATGGATGGATGGTTTGGGTTTCTCCGAAATCCTACACTCAACCATATCTAACCTAAGGTCTGTAGAAACTCATGGAATTAGTATCCATACCTGAGAAGATTAATCTTTCTCTGTAACTTTCTTCCTTTTTGCTAGGTTCTCTTTCTTGCCTCTCTTCTTCCTCTTTTCCTTCTCCTCTCTTTCTCTCAATTCAATTAGGGTTGTGAAAGGAGTGAAAGTGGCTTAGGGACGTCCTTTAAATAGAGTAGGAATGTCCTATAATAGTCCCATTGAGATTTGGAAAGAATCTCAACCGAAATTAGGAAATTTCCTAATTTCGGTTCGTCGAAACCGAGGGTCGATGATCCCGTCGACCCTAGGGTCTTAAGCTGTCCGACCCTCCCTTCAAAAGCGAGGGTCGACTTTGTTTTGGGAGGTCCGACCGCTTAGCTGGGTGTGCGACCCTCCCCTAAAATTAAGTGTTTTTGGGTCGATTTTATACCTGGGATCTCGATCTCCTTCATGCCCTTGGTCCATTTGACTCGACCATGATGGGTAAACCTGGTTCAAGGTGGTAAGACCGGGTTAGTTTGACACGGGTCTTACATACAGCCTGTATCAAATTGTATTCAGGTATAATACCACCTGTATCAAAACGTATTCAGGTCTGATGCAGTCCGTATCAAACTGTATTCGGTATAATACGAAACCGTATCCATTCGTATTTTGTTACTATCTCAGTATAGATAGTCTGGTGTAATACGTAACCGTATCCAAACATTTTTTGTAACTATCTCAGTCTAGATAGTCAAGCCACTATCGGGCCCACACCAATACGGTATAACCTCTGATCTAAACCAAAGGGGAAAACAGTGTCTGTGGACATGTGGAATGCCTCGGTGCGGATCTAGAAGACTCAAATCTCGTGATCAGCTCCCGTGATTTATGACCGACAAAGATAAAAGCAAAAGTAAAGTGATTGAGAATAATTCTTAAAGAAAGTCAAAAGAAGAATTATTACTCCTTTGCTTTCCAAAAGCAAATCATTTCTTTTCAAAAAGAAATTCAAAATTCAAAAGAAAGGAGAGACAAATTCCAATCAACTTTCCTTTTCCCAAAAGCATGGCCTCGCGCCTTCAATCAAGATGGAATCCAATGCCCCAAGGCATCCAAAGCACATCAAGACTTCTTCTATAAATGGAGAAGAACTCCTCTTCATTCGGGGAGGCAAAATAGAGTCAAAAGATAGAAGTTAGAGTGAGCATTCACCTTCGAAGGCGGGAGACTTCATCAACGAGTGTTTTTTTAATTTCTTAGCATCCCTTCTGTACTTAAACCTCCATAGCTTTAGGTTTCATTCTTCCTTGAAGCTTGTAACCTACTTGCTATCAAATTGTAGCAGTGTCCTGTAAGTTCTTTTTAAGTTCTTTCAGTACTCTATTTTCATTTTCAACTTGCATTTTATATTTCATTTCTGATTGTAACTTGTATTTCATTTTACTTTCAGTTTATGTTATATAAATTAATTTTTAATCTTGCATATACCGCCTTAATGGTCGGTTTTATTTCAAATTCAATTTCCGCATAAAAATTATTTCTCTGGTCTTGTGTTTAGATCCTGAGTCACTTATGGTATCAGATGTTGGATTTGAGAATTTGGTAACTGATTTTGTTTTAAAAATCTTTGATAAATTTGACTCAAATCATAAGTTGGGGTTGGAACAAATTTCCTTTGGTAATTTGGATTTTGATTTAGAGTATTTTGAATTGACTCTAAATATTGTCGTTGTTCTTCTTTTGAGCCTAACTGATTTAAAATTTCAGAGAGGCATGAATTTTGTCGGATCATACCAATAGTGGCTTCTGAAGGAGAATCTTCAGAGTCAGTTTCTTGGCAGTCATGACAAAATAATCCTTCTGCACAAGTGCAGGAATTGATTTTGGGTCTTGTTTCTGAATCGGAATCATCTGACTCAGTTTCAGCTAATATTGCTAAAAGCTGGATTTTGGTATCATCGGGCATAATTAAAGAATTAACCCTTTTGCGAGCTTTGCAAAATTTTGATGTGTGGCCTTTTTCTCCACAATAGAAACATTTGTAATTTTTGTATTTTGATTGGGTAGTCTTGGTGGTTTCTTCAGACTTATCCTTTTGTGGATGTTTGGAGTTGTGTTTCCCATGTTTTTTTATGGGATTTGTGTAACTTTGGGGATCGGAGAGGTTTGAACCCAAATTGGGAACAGAAACCACCGAGTTCCTTTTTGTAGGATTTGTTTTCGTGTCTAATTTGCTTACGAAGCCTAATGTCCATGCAAAGGGCTAAGCCTTCTTTATGGATGATGTTGATTAGGTCCCCATAAGTGAGGATCTCATAGGGAATATTCCTGTTATGTTCATCTCTTAATTTATATATATATATATATATATATATATATATATATATATATATATATATATATATATATATATATATATATATATATATATATATATATATATATATATATATGTATACATATATATTAGGAAAGAGAGAGGAAAGTGAGGCCATGGAAAGAGAGAGAAAAGAGAGGCCATAAGAAAGAGAATGGGAGAAAGAAAAAAAGCAAAGAGAGAGAAATAAAAGAAAAAA
>CM053276.1:97652527-97721407 GCA_028583415.1 Protea cynaroides | reverse complement strand
AGAAAAAAAAAAAGGAAATGTTTTCTAGGAAAGAAAACGTGAAAAGAGAGGGAGAAAAGAAAAAGGAAGGAAAAGAAGGAAGAAGAAAAGGAAAGAAGAAAGAAAGGAAAGAGAGAAGGATTTTTCTAGAAGAAGGAAGGAGAAAAAGGAAAGAAAGAAGGGGTTTTCTAAAAGAAGAAGGAGAAAAAGGAAAGAAAGGAAGAAGAAAAAACGTGGGAAGGAAGAAAAGAAAGGAAAGAAGAAAAAAAAAAAAAAAAGATTTTCTAGAAGAAAAAAAAAAAGAAAAGGAAGGAAGAGAAAAGAAGGAAAGAGGAGGAGAGGATTTTCTAGAAGAGGGAGAGATAGAGAACGAGTGGAATAGAGAAGGAGAAGAGAAAAATGAAGGAAAAGAAGAAAGGAAAGAAGAAAAAGGAAGAAAAAAAGATTTTCTAGAAAAAAGAAGAAAGGAAAGAAGGATCTTCTAGAAAAGGAGAGAAAAATTATAAATAGGCAAAAGAAGAGAGAGGAGGGTCTCTTTTTCCAGACTATAGAGAGAGGAGAACATGGGTGAGGGAGAGAAAAATGTGAGTGAGAGAGAGAAAATGTGAGAGAGGGTGAAAGAAATAGAGAAGAAAAGAGAAGAAGAAAAGAGAGAAAGAGAAGAGAGAGAGAGAAGCAGAAGAGAGGAGAAGGAGGATTCACATTCAAAGGGGGTTGATACAACCTCCAATCACCCTTCATCAACAGTTTCGCTCGATTTGAGCCCAAGGTTAGTACTCTAAACAAATTTAGAGGTCGTTAGAATGCTCGAATGCCAATTTTGCTTGAAAAATACTAATTTCCATGAAATCTCAATCATAAATGCTCTATTACATGCTTGTTAATGTTAGGATGCCTATGTCTAATATTTTTCATGAATGATAATTTGTCTAAGATATTCAATGATGAATTTTTGAATGATATACAATGATGTTTGATGTTTTTTGCAAATTTCATAAAGTGGTTTTCTGATCTGAAAATTCTAGATTTAGGGTTCAAACTTAGGACGTACATCATATGTATTTTTTCTAAGATTTTGAAGTCAAAAATTTTATGGGAGTCTTTCTGATATGTTAGAAGACTACCCAAAAAATTTCGCTCCATTTGGAATTGAGAAAATATATCAAAAAATTTGTCTTTGACATTGCTATTTTTCTCGAATGTAATGCAATCCTCCATCAGAAAGTCTCTAGACAAAGGCCTTATGGCCATAATCATAAAATCCACTTAACATGAACTTTTTAGACATGAAAGTCTTCTAAAAAATGGCACTAGTTTCATTTTTTTTTTTTTTTTTCTTGAATTGATATCAATTTATAAGTGCATAGTGCTCTGATTTTGAATCTGTCATAATAACTGATTGGCATGATTGAAAAGAGTCATTTTTTACAAAAAAAATATACTATTTTAACTTATTTTTCTTAATAAAATTTTGGATCAGACAGTTATCTACATAGACAAATGTCTGTATTTAATTTTCATTAAGAATATAATTTTATTTGAAATTTATGGTGCAACTGGTCAAAAATCTAGAACAGATTTGATCAATGCACATGTTTGGTCTTAGGGCATATCTTTGACCTGTTTTTGCTTTCTATTGGGATTCAAATCCTTCATATGAAATGTAATATATTAAGTTATCTTTCTATGAAAAAAAGTTAAGCTTGATTTGAGTTTTGAAAGACCTACTTATGGTCATTCTTATATAATGTGACAAATCTGAATACAGTTCATAGTTTTGTCCATTATCTGGAACCTTGTGTCACAATTTTCACAGTTTTGAGTCATTAATCTTCCCAAATTTTTTCATAAAAATTATAATTTTTTCAAAGAATATTGAACATATGTTTTTTTTTTTTGATAATTTTATACTTTTCAAAAAAAAAAAAAAAAAGGTTTCATTGATGCCTCATTCATTATAACATCAATGATTGTTTAAGTGAATTCTGTCATATTTGGATAAATGGCTATATTTGGAGCATTCTATGCTTTGTTTGGATTGTGCATACCATGTTTGCCACATTCCATGTGTTGCTATTTTTGGTAGAATAGATAAATTTTTACCATATTTTAACAAAATCTTAACAATTACTATTTTTAAATCTTATTATGCTTAGAAAATAGCATATAAGATCTTTTCTTTTTTTGAAAAATTCATGTCATATATGCATTCCATGATTGGTACTTACCATATTGATATATAGATGCATATTGGATCTTGCATATTAGATTTTGCCATATTAGATCTTGTCATGCTTAGATCTTGTCATATTAGATCTTGCCATATTAGATCTTACTATATTAGGTTCTTACCTTATTTGCAATACATGTCATATTAGGGAGATTTTCATAATCTTACTATATGATATGATAGTTACCATAAATATCTTACATGCCATGCTTACAATATTCTTTTTTTGACAATAATTTAATTTATGCTGCACCCTAGTTGAACTATCATATCTGTACACCTAGCAAACATATTAGGTGTGGGGACGTGCATTTAGGCACCCACATTCTTGGGAAGGGCATAATGGGAATAATAAAAATTTTAATAAAGAAAGAGAATGCTTTGCCAAACCTTCCAAAATTAGAATTCAGGATAAAAAAAGGATAATTTAGGACGATTCTGCCCATCGATAAACCCTAAACCTAGAATAGGTTCTCTATCTTAAACCTAGAACAGGTTCTCACATTCTAACCTGGAACAGATTACCCATTCCCGAACTATGCGGATTCTGATTCCTAGGGCAAACCCTAAGATACGTAGGCCATTTGGGAGAAACCCAAATTTGGATCCACACCTTAGTCCAGTCGGACTATCCATAGATCCACTAGGATATTCCATTCTCATTTTACCCATCAACCCGAACTACGCGGATTCTGATTCCTAGGGCAAACCCTAGGATACGAAGGCTATTTGGGAGAATCTCAAATTTGAATCCACACCTTAGTTCACTCGGACTATCCATAGATCCACTTGGATATTTACCCCCATTTCAACCCAGAATGGGTTATCAGCCCGAACTACGTGGATTCTAATTCCTAGGGCAAACCCTAGGATACATAGGCTATTTGGGAGAATCCCTTATTCGGATCCAAACCTCAGTCCACTTGGACTATCCATAGATCTACTAGGATACCCAACCATTTCAACTTAAATGTCCCGAACTACGTGGATTCTGATTCCTAGGGCAAACCCTAGGATACGTAGGCCATTTGGGAGAAACCTAAATTCGGATCCACACTTTAGTCCACTTGGATTATCCATAGATCCACTAGGATATCCATTCATATTTTGACCCAAATAGGGTTATCCACATTCCAACCCATAATGGATTATCCATATTTTAACCCAAATAGGGTTATTCTTAAATCCACTAGGATTATCTATCAGTCCACATGGACTATCCAGATCCTAACCCATAGGGCTTCTCATCCATTCAAGCATAAACTTCAACTTGAATAAAGGACTTAATCATGCACAAGCATAAATCACAATCATAAACTTTAATCACACCTGAACTACGATGGTGAACCTGATTTTTGGAATAATTCCGTAATACGTAGGCAATCTGATGGATACAGATTCGGTTCAATGATATCAAACCACTTGGTTTGGTTCGATTTAATAGATAGAGTCTAGCATAGGAAAGGTATAGGAGACCGATTTCGATCGGGCGGTTTGGGTGCCTAACCCCTTCCCATAACCGTAACCTGACGCTTACCCAATATCTGATGGACCAGAAATCCAATCTAAGGGTCATGAGTCAATTGAAGTCTTACCTTAGGGTGAGATTTCACATATCTAAGGTCCTAGACCTTAATCTAGGTGGCGACTTCCAAGATTTCCATCTTTGTCCTCACACCTTGTTCTGAAAGCAGTCTTCGGAATATCTGTTGTCTTGATCTTCAATTGGTGATACCCTGATCAAAGATCAATCTTCGAGAAAACCTTTGCACCCTGCAACTGATCGAACAGATCATCGATCCTAGGCAAAGGGTATCGATTCTTGATGGTTAACTTATTCAGCTCTCGGTAGTCGATACATAGTCGTACACTACCATCCGTCTTCTTGACGAATAATACAGGTGCTCCCCATGGCGATATGCTTGGTCGTATGAAACCCTTATCTAGTAGTTCTTGTAGTTGGGTCTTCAACTCCTTCAATTCTGTAGGGGCCATCCTAATGGTGCCTTAGACACCAGCTGTCATACCCCAATTCTGCACCAACCAGAATGGTGTGATGAACCGTCAATAAACCAACGATTCAATCAGGATCTCGAATAGGCTATCCCCACCATGTTAAACCAAAACACATTCCACATTAATCAGAGATAATAAAGTAAAGAGCGAAAGTCTTACAGATAATGAACTGAGGTCTAGTCATGATAAATAATTAATATTCTATTTATCTCTAATTAACCAAAACATAATTTAATACATATTACAAATATCCAAATACAAAAGTTAAACACTAAGCGTATCCATAGTTGAAACGCTAGCTTAACGAATCACAATAGTCCTCTGCAGTTTGCTCATCATAGCCGCCACCTGTTCATATATTGGCGTGTCGACATAATCTTCAATCGTAATACCTGCAACATCAGAAACTAAAAGAATTGCATGCGTGAGCATCAGCTCTCCAACTTGAGCTCAGTGAGTAAACAAAACAATGCAACAAACATATGCATGCATTCAATTCATATCTTTGGTTTGGTTCATAAGTTTACAATGTGCAATAGAAAGGATTGATGGCCGCCGCACCTCTATACACGAGTGTGTGAAGCCGCCCAATGGATCAAACACCATTGCCGTCCCACATACATCCATCATGGAATAGGGATAGAGCTAAAGTGCTTAGGATCCCACCGCATCACACTTCCCCTGATGCCCTACCCATACCAACACGTAAGCCCCTATTGGCGAGGGCTTGCAAACTGGGCTCGCAACTAACCAATCCTAATGTCAAACAATGTATCCAAGGCCTCACCCCAGCATCCCTCAATACGTCCATAGAGATAGAGCTAAGGCCCCCCGGCAGAGTCAGAGACTACACGGTCCGAGACCACCTCCCCTGATGCCCTACAACATAATAGTTCTGCTAAAGTAATGGCCATACGACGATGTCAGTGGACAAGACTTGAGTAGAGATAGATCTAGAGTCTGGTGACCAGGATGAACCACAGTGTCACGTCCTCCCCCTGATGCCCCACTTGCATCAAGTACACTAACCACACACATACATTCACATGCCTATTTCTAGCATCATCATCATTATTATGTTATAAATAAACGGAATTAAATATGCATGAGCAATAATAATAGGAATATTGAATGACATGTGAAATGCACATTACAAGCATACAAGCATAGAATCATTCATGGCATTGGACTCAATAATTAAAACAGCTTGTTATTAGCCAATTAGTTTAGGTCCTCACCTTTGGTTGATAGTAGATCCTCGTTCAAGCTTTGTAATTTACTTTTAAACCACTTGGAAACCTAAAAAGTTGATAGATTTTTATTAGAATTAATTCCCATGTGCTTAGACTAACTGAGGGGTCGTAGGTGTGGCAGCACATGTGGTCTCAGTTTCTGCGACCACAGGGCGTGGGGTCGCAGGGTAGGGTAGCACCTTGGGTCTCAATTTTTGCGACCACAGGGTGTAGGGTCGCAGGTAGGGTCGGACATACTGCGACCCTACGTGCGACCACACCCTCCTTGGAAACTTCCCCAGGGCATGTGGTCGGACGTGTGGGTCTCGTGGGGTCGGACATCATGCGACCCTACGTGCGACCACATGTGTCATGGTCGACCTTTTACTCTTAAGTCCATTCCTTCATGTTTGAATCATTTGGCTTATCTTCATGGTCCTTCCTATGATTGTTCTATGGCTCAAAACTATAATTTTATACACTATCCATTGTCCATAATGATTTTCTCCATGGATTCTCTTGGAATTTGTCCATGGATGGATGATTTGGGTTTCTTACCTTAGGTTTGCTGAAGATTCAGAGTTTTCTCTGAATTTCCTCCTCCTTAGTCTTCTTCTTCAATTCTCCTTCTCTTCTCCTTCTCTTCCTTCTCTTTTCTTTCTCTCTCTTTCAATTAGAGTTCTAAAGGAGTGAAAGAGGCTAAGGGACGTCCTATTTATAGAGGAAAACCCTCCATAATAAGCCCCAATGAGTTTAGGAAAGAACCCCCTTCAGATTAGGAAGGTTTCCTAAATTTGATTTCTGGCTGTTTCCGTGGGGTCAGACGTAGGGTCGCAGAATCCATGACCCTACATTTTTAAAATGTGCGACCCCATGACCAAAAGTCATGGGTTGGAATCTTTTGAGGTGGGGTCGGTCACACCTGTTTAGGCATGCGACCACACACTCATATTTGACTGTTTTTGAGTTATATTTCATACCTGGTCTTGTGGTTTCTTCACGCACTTGGTCCACTTGGCTCGACCATGATAGGTAGACTGGTCATGACACAAGAATGTAAGGTTAGACCGAATTCGTGGCGTGCGGGTCTTACAACTCCACTACCGTTAAAAGAAATTTCATCCTCAAAATTTGAACGTACGGATCTTATAACTCCCCCATCCTTAAAATAAATTTTGTCCTCAAAATTTGAATTTACTTTGGAGTCAATAGGTGGGAATTCTATTTCCGCATTCCATCTTCTTCCTCCCATGCAATCTTATCCACATCTTGTCTTCGCCAGGTTACCTTTATATAATAATTATCCCAGCTTTGGAGATGTTGTACCTTCCAACTAGTAAACTAGGCTAGTACCACTTCAATAGTTAAATCTTCTATTTACTCCAGTGGATCAGTGGTCAATAACTTTGATATGAATCTCCAACGTACTTCTTCAGTAGAGATACGTGAAATACGTCATGCACACTAGACATGGACAGCGGTAATGCTAGTTGATATGCAACTTTTCTGCGCCTCTAAAAACTTTATAAGGTCCAAAACATATATAGGATACAACTTTCCCTTCTCGTCGAATCGTTTCAAACCATACACAAGTGATATCTTCAAGAACACTTTGTCACTTATGGCGAACTCGAGGTCTTGGTGTCTCTCTTGACAATCCTGAGCTGTCTTTGACCTTTCTTTGATCTTGTCTGCCACTCGATAGGTTTCTTCAATAGACTCAGGTCTTAAAATTCTTCATTCACCAACTTTATTCCAAAATAGAGGGGTTTGATATTTCTACCGTACCATGCTTTATATGTGACATTTACATGGTAGCTTGGTAGCAACTTTAATTCACGATAACTTCTCAACTTAAGCTCCTTGAAATCAATTTCACAAGCTCTGGGCATACCTCTTAGGATCTGTATAGTACGCCCCGACTATCCATCGGTTTATGGTAAAATGCGGTACTAAACTTCAACTTTGTCCCCATTGTTTTCTGTAGATCCTCCCAAAACTTCGAGATAAAACATGAGCCCCTGTCAGATACTATGCTCTTAGGCATACCATTCAATCTGGAAATATTATCCACATATTGATTAGTTAGCCGCTCCAAAGCATACCGAGGTCGTATAGCAATGGAATGAGCTATCTTCATAAGGTGATCAACAATCACCCAAACTGTGTCAACCAATCTGGGGGTCAATGGAAAATCAATGACATAGTTCATTGTAATGCAGTTTCACTTTCAGACTGGCTCCGATAGTGGTTATGGTAAGCCATGTTGGTCTTTGTCTTTCAACCTTTACTTGTTGATAATTAAGTTACTGAAACATGCATCTAGCCACAACTACTTCAATTCAGTTCCACTAAAATAATCTCTTCATATTTTGGTATATTTTATACTTTTAGGATGTACCCAATACGAAATAGAATGGGCTTTTAGCATTATCTTGTACCTTATGACCAACGTTTTTCACTTCAGGTATGCATAATCATCCTCTGTATCTCAGGACCTTTTTTGCATCTGAAGTAAGTTAGGGTTAGGTTTTTCTTTCTCTAAATCTCCTTGCATTGTTCTTATATACAAAGCTAACAAAATTACTACTTTTAATTCATCCATTTATTCAGAGATGACCTTTAATGCCACAAGCGCAGTCGATGAACTATTGCTCCATAAGTTCAACCACAAGTTCTCGCTCAATTGGATCATCATGAGTTTCTATTACATGTTACTCTTTTTCTAAATCCGAATCTATTGCTGTGAAACATAAGGCAGCATTTATACTGGGTCCTTCCTCGGACTTCATAATTACCTTTTTGCTTAATGCCTTAGCTACTACATTAGCCTTGCACCAGTGACATTAAATATCACGGTCTTAATCCTTCAGGAGTTCCAACAAAATCTTTAGCTTCCTGTTCAACTCTTTTTGGGTGAAGAGATAAGTAAGACTCTTGTAATCCTGTTTAATCTGAAATTCATCTCTATATAGGTAATGTCTCCAAGTCTTGATTGCATAATTCATCACTGGTAATTCCAAGTCATGAGTAGGGTAATTCTTTCAATGCTCCTTCAGTTTTCTTGAAGCATATGCAATCATTTATTTACCTTGCATCAACCTGCATCCTAGATCCAATCCGAAAGCTTCGATGTATAGGGTAAAAGGTTCCCTTGGTACCAGAATGGTCAAGATGGGAGTTGATATCAACCTTACTTTTAGAGTATGGAAATATTCTTCATACTTGTTAGTCCAATTAAACTCCTCTCCCTTTCTGGTTAGCTTGGTAAGAGGTTTTGCGATCTTAGAGTGGTCCTCTACAAATCGTCTGTAATAACCAGCTAAACCCAAGAGACTTCTAATCTTCGCAATATTCTTTAGGTGTTTCTCACCATATGATTACTTCTATCTTAACAGGGTTCACTTTAATCCCTTTTTATGATGCTATGTGATCTAAGAAGATCACTTTGTTTAATCAGGTCTCATATTTCTTGGACTTGGCATAAAGTTTTTTTTTTTCCAGCTGTTGTGAAGCTGTTCTAAGATCCATTGTATGAGTCGCTTCATTCTTGGAATAAACCAAAATATCATCTATGAAAAATATGACCGACGTGTCTAACATGTCATGAAACACCCAATTCATCAGTTCCATAAAAGATGTAAGGGCATTGGTTAATCCAAACCTCATAATTGGGAACTCATAATTGCCCAAATCCTGATTCTAAAAGTTGTCATCACTGTCTAAATTCTTCAGCTGATGATATCTTGACTGAAGATCAATCTTAGAAAATACCTTTGCTCCTTGCAACTGTTTAAACAAGTCATCGATCTGAGGTAGTAGATATCGATTTTTTATCGTGAGCTTGTTTAGTTACCGATAGTCTTGACATAATCTGACACTACCATCCTTCTTCTTCACGAATTGCATTGGCGCTTCCCATGATGCAATACTTAGTCGATTAGAACCTTTGTCTAATAACTCCCGTAGTTGATGTCACACCCCAATTCCGCACTATTCAGAATGGTGTGATGAACCGTAAATAAACCAACGGTTCAATCAGGATCTCAAATAGGTTGTGTCCGTTTGCTTAAACCATACACATCCACAACCATAATCAGAGTAAATAAACAATATCGGAAGTCTTATATATTAAATGAACTGAGAGTTTAACTGTGATAGAGTAAATAAATTATTCAATTATCTCTACAAGGGCTAAGACATAAATTAAAATAATTAAATCAATTACATTGTCTGTATAATTTAAACCAAATCTAATCGAAAACACAAGAGTTGCACTCGCATGATGAATCATGTGACTCCATCATAACTTCAGCGTCCATCGCCACCGCATGTCCATACATCGCAGCATTTATATAATCTTCTACTGTGATACCTACATCATCGACTAAAAATATTCTACGTCGAAAGGGTGAAAATACATCACGGCTCAGTGAGCAAACAAAATAATGCAACAAACATATACATGCATTCAATTCATATCTTTGGTCTGGTTCATAAGTTTGCAATGTGCTATAGAAAGGTTCGGTGGCCGCCTCACCTCTATACACAGGGTGTGTAAACCCACCCAATGGATCAAATACCATTGTCGTCTACATCCACCCCACCATGGAATAGAGATAGAGCTAAAGTGCTTAGGACCTCACCGCATCACACTTCTCCTGATGCTCTACCCATACCAACACGTAAGCCCTTGTTGGAGAGGGCTTGCAAATTGGGCTCACAACTAACCAATCCTAATGTCAAACAGTGTATCCAAGGCCTCACCCCAACATCCCTTAATACGTCCATAGAGATAGAGCTAAGGCTCCGCGACAGAGTCAAAGACTACACGGTCTGAGACCACCTCCCTTGATGCCCTACGACGTAATAATTCTGCTAAGGTAATGACGATACGACGATGTTAGTGGACAAGACTTGAGTAGAGATAGAGCTAGAGTCTGGTGACCAGGATGAACCACAGTGTCACGTCCTCCCCCTGATGCTCCACTCGCATTAAGCACACTAACCATACACATACATTCACATGCCTATTCCTAGCATCATAATCATCATCATGTTATAAATAAACTGAATTAAATATGCATGAACAGTAATAATAAGAATAGTTGATGACATGTGATATGCACTTTACAATCATACAACCATAGAATCATACATGGTATTGGACTCAATAAATGAAAATAGTTTATTATTAGCCAATTAGTTTAGGTCTTGTTCCCTCACCTTTGATTGAGCGTAGATCCTTGTTCAAGCTTTATGAATCACTTTTAAATCACTAGAAAGACCTAACAAGTCGATAGATTTTAATTATAATTTATTCTAATATATTTTAAACTAACTGAAATCGTAGGGTCGCAGGTAGGGTAGCACCTAGGGTAGCAGTTTCTGCGACCCTAGGGTGTAGGGTTGGACGTGGGGTCGGATACCATTCGACCCTACGTACGACCACACCCTCCCTGGAACTTCCCGAGGGCAAGTGGTCGATCTTGTGGTCTTGTAGGGTTGGATATCATTCGACCCTACGTGCGACCACACTTATTCTGAGTCGACCTTTCATTATAATGTCCATTATTTCATGTTTGGATCCTTTGACTTACTTTCATGGTCCATTCTATGATTGTTCTATGGCTCAAAACTATAAGTTATACACTATTCATAGTCCATAATGATTTCCTCCATGAAATCTCTTGAAACTTATCCATGGATGGAAGATTTGGGTTTCTCCTAACCCTATGTTCTTCATAACTATTCTATGATCTCTTATTCAGGTAAGGAATTAGGTTCATACCTTTATTCAGAGGTTTCTCTGAACTTCCTCCTCTTCCTTAGTCTTTTCTTCAAGTTCCTTCTCTTCTTCTCTTCCTTCTCTTTCTCTTTTTCTCACTTTCAATTAGGGTTTTAAAGGAGTGAAAGAAGCTAAGGGATGTCCTATTTATAGAGAAAAACCCTCCATAATAAGTCCCAATGAGTTTAGGAAAGATTCCCTTAGAATTAGGAAAGTTTTCTAATTTCCTATTTCTCTTTGTCATCGTAGGGTCGCAGGATCCGTTGACCCTACACCTTTTTAGTCATCCGACCCTACGACTAAAAGTCATGGGTTGGACTTCTGTTGAGGTAGGGTCGACCCTACCTGTTTAGGCATGTGACCCTACCCTCACATTTACTATTTTTGGGTTAAACTCATACCTGGTCTTGTGATTTCTTCACCCACTTGGTCCACTTGGCTCGACCATAATAGGTAGACCTGGTATAAGGTAGTAAGACCGGTTAGTTCGATACGGGTCTTACAACTCCCCTCCTCTTATTAAAATTTTATCCTCAAAATTTGTACATACCTTCCGAGTAAAAAAGGTGAGGATATTGCTTTCGCATAGCATTCTCTTCTTCCCAGGTGACCTCTTCTATGTCTCGGTTCCTCCAGGTGACCTTAACATAGTATATGTCACGGTTGCGTAGTCGTTGAACCTTTTGGCTTGTGATCTCAGTTGGTGCTACTTCGAATGTCAAATCATCGGTTAAATATGGTGGATCTGCTGTCAAAATGTACGTTGGATCTCTGACGTACTTCTTTAATAATGAGATATGAAATACATCATGCACACTTGACATGGATGGTGGTAGTGATAATTGGTAAGCCACCTTTTCACGTTTGGCTAAAATCTCATATGGCCCGACATATCTCGGACTTAGTTTCCCTTTCTGTCCGAATCGTTTTAAACCTCGCATAGGTGATACTTTCAAGAATATCTTATCACCTACGACAAATTTAAGGTCTCGGCATCGAGTATCTGCATACTATTTTTGACGATTCTGAGCCGTTCTAACTCTTTCTTTGATAATGACGACTACACGACAAGTCTCTTTAACAAACTCTGGTCCAACGATGCTACGTTCTCCAACTTCATTCCAAAATAAAGGAGTTTGGTACTTCCTTCCATACAGTGCTTCATAGGGTGACATCTGTATAGTAGCCTGATAGCTGTTGTTATAGGCGAACTCAATCAATGGTAGTTTCTCATCACATGATCCCTTAAAATCAATAACACAGGCTCGAACCGACTGTCCGTCTGTCTAAGGATGGAATGCAATACTGAACTTTAACGTTGTACCCATAGCCTTTTGCAATCCTTTCCGAAACTTTGAAGTAAAGCGTGGGTCTCTATAGGACACAATGCTTTCAGGTACACCATGTAATCTAACAATGTTATCCACATATAGCTTGGCTAACCTCTCCAGGGTATACTGTAGTCGTATAGCTATAAAGCGAGCTGTCTTAGTCAGACGATCTACAATCACCCAGACCGCATCAACTACTTGAGGAGTCAATGGTAACCCGGTGACGAAGTCCATAGTAATGCAGTCCCATTTCCATGTTGGTTCTGGCAGCGACAACAACAGCATTATAGGTCTTTGCCGTTCAGCCTTCACCCTCTGACAATTTAGGCATTGAGTCACGAATTTAGCTACATCTGCTTTCATTCCTCTCCACCAATATAATTTCTTCAAATCATGATATATCTTTGTACTTCCAAGATGTACCAAATAGGCGGTGATGTGAGCTTCCTTCATTAGTCGGTGTCTAATGTCCAAATTTTCTGTTTCAGGAACACATACTCTTCCTTTGTACTTCAGTACCTTTTCGTCATCCAAGGTGAACTCAGGAATAGTCCTACCTTTTTCGATGTCTTCTTGTACCGTCCTTAAATAATGGTCTGATTTAAGAGCGGCTTTCACTTCATCAATAATATCAGGTACAATCTTCAATGTTGCAAACATATTTGAAAACCAATGAATAAATCCTTGGTTGCTTGATTCACCTGGTGCATCTATCACGAACTGCTCATTACCGTAATTGAACACTTTTCCTGTAGTACACATTGTTGCAGTCGTGTTAACCTCTCCTTGAGATTTTATCATTGTTTTTCTGCTTAGTGCATCAGCAACTACATTAGCCTTTCCTAGATAATACTGGATATTACAATCATAATCCTTCAATAATTCCAGTCATCTTCTTTGTCTCATGTTCAACTCCTTCTGATTAAATAGAAAAATAAGACTCTTATGATCTGATTTAATCTGAAATTTCTCTCCATACAAATAATGTCTCCATATCTTGATAGCATGTACTACTGCTGCTAGTTCCAAGTCATGAGTGGGATAATTCTTCTCATGTGTCTTCAGTTGTCTTGAGGCATACGCAATTGTTTGTTCTCCTTGCATAAGTAGACATCCTAAACATAATCCAGACGCATCAGTGTACAAGGTAAATGGCTGTCCTAGAATAGGAATAGTCAGTCGTATCAATCTGGCCTTCAATGTTTGGAAACTCTCACATTTATCGTCCAAACAAACTTTTCTCCTTTCTGGTCAATGAATCGACGATCGAATAGTCCTATGATCGTCGATAATACCCTAGGAAACTTTTAATTTCTGCAACGCTCTTTGGTGCTTCCCACTTTACAATGGCTTCAATCTTGCTAGGATCCACTTTAATTCCTTCAGCGGATACAACATGGCCTAATAAAGCAACCTCATTTAGCCAAAACTCACACTTTATAAATTTGGTGTAAAGCTTCTCTTTCCTTAGTCGCTGCAAAGTGGCTCTTAGATTCATGACATGAGTTTCCTTGTCCTTGGAGTAGACCAATATATCATCAATAAACACAATGACCGACGTATCCAACATATCATGGAATACCCGATTCATGAGTTCCATAAAAGTTGCGGGTGCGTTAGTCAATCCAAAAGAGATGACTAAGAATTCATAATGTCCATATCTTGTTCTGAATGCTGTCTTCGAAATATCTCCTTCCTTAATCTTCAACTGATGGTATCCTGACCGAAGATCAATCTTGGAGAACACCTTGCCACCTTGCAACTGATCGAACAAGTCATCGATCCGAGGCAATGGGTACCGATTCTTGATTGTAAGCTTATTCAATTCTCGGTAGTCTATACACAGTCGAACGCTTCCGTCCTTCTTCTTTACAAACAATACTGGCACTCCCCATGGTGATATGCTAGGTCTGATATAACCCTTGTCCAGTAATTCCTGTAACTGTACTTTTAATTCCTTCAATTCAGTAGGATCCATACTATAAGGTGCTTTAGATACTGGTGCGGCTCTGGGTATCAGATCTATAACAAACTCTATCGCTCGGTCGGGTGGTAGTCCTGGTAGTTCTTTAGAAAATACATCTGAAAAGTCACGCACAACATCAATATTCTCCATTTTTGGTGCTTCCTTGGTGAGGTTGACCACTGATACTAGATACCCAACTCCTCCTTTCTCTAGGCATTTTCTAGCCTTTAATGCAGAGATGATGAGTTTTCGTTTAAGGGGAAGTTTGGTTCCCGTAAAACTAAACTCTGCTCCTTCATTGTCTTTAAATGTTAGTTTCTTTTCTGCACATAATAGGTTTGTAGAATGCCGAGCTAACCAGTCCATTCCCAAGATGACGTCAAAGTCTGCCATCTCAAGTTGAATCAAGGTTGCATCCAAAGTCTTCTCGTCAATAAGAACTGGACATGGTCCATAACCCTTTTCTAATTCCACTTCTAATCCCATCGGCAATCGTACAAGTAGTTTGTAGTCTAACGATCTGAGGGGTAGATTCAGTTTCTTTCCAAATGACACAGATATAAAAGAATGAGTAGTTCAAGAATCAAAGAGTACTCTAGCGGGTATGCCATTAATAGGTACAATACCTGTGATTTGTTTTAGTTTTAGTCTACATGATCACACAATGTAACACAAATGAAAGGTTCAGGTCATACCTGTGACCACATCAGGCGATGTGGCAACATCCTCAGGTGTAATAGCATAAACCTTTCCTTGCTGTTGCTGCTTTCTGGGTTTAGGATACTCCCTTGAGTAATGTCCTACTTGGTTGCAGTTATAGCATTTTACTCCTTCGATGGTTTGCTTTTGTTGCGGTTGAGCTGCTGGAGTAGTCTTGGCTGCAGCATTGAAGCCTTGTATACGGAAGGGTTTAAATGTCCTTGTATTCCCTCCATTTTATGAAATTCCGTTTGGCCTTTTTATACCTCTATTTTGAGCAAAGTAGCTCTCCTTCTCGCTCGACTCTATTACTCGAGCAATTTGTACTACTTCATTGTAGACTTTCTTCTCCAGTCCTAGAACATGCTCGTGAATGCTTCCCCTAAGTCCCATGACGAACCTTCGGGTCTTTGTATTTTCCTCTTGCATGCTAGTGGGTGCAAAGAAAAATAGCTCCTCATAACGCTGTTGGTATGCATCCACAGTCATCTGGCCCTGATATAGACTTAGGAACTCTCTCTATATAGAATCTCTGAAACTTCTAGGGAAGTACTTCTCAAATAATGCCTCTTTATATATAGCCCAGGTCAATTGGACGTGCTTTGTTAACAGATAAGTCTGTGTGGACTTCCACTAGTAGTGTGCATCGTCTTTTAGCATGAAGCTTGCACACAACAATTTCTCCTCCTCATTCACTGTCATCATCATAAAATTTCTTTCCATTTCATCAACCCAGTGTGCTGGCCACAAAGGATCTGCTGGCTTACCATTATATTCTTTGGGCTTCATCTTCAGAAAACGCTCAATCAGTCGGGAGTAGTCCAGCTGATACGGAGCATAAGCCCCATACATAGGTGGTTGGTACTGGTAACTGCCTTGAGCTACCTCAAGATTCTATACTTGAGCCGGCATAAGTGGTGTTTGAGGTGCGTGGGGTACTGTGTTGCTTTCCCCTGGTACTGTGCTAGCTTGTCCTGCTGGCATAGGTGTCGTATGTGCAGCTGGAAAAGCCATGCCTATAGCAGCCTGCATATTGGCTTGCACCTGCTATATTTGCTGCAGCTGTTGTGCTAAGTTTATTACCACGGTAGCCAAATCTATAGGTGGGGGAGGCAAGTTTGTAGGATTTGCCTGGCCACTAGCCACTGGCGGTGCCATATTTCGATTTTCTTGTGCTCTATGATTTACATGGCTATCTTCCTCCACAGGTGGTGGTGGTGGAATTTGTTTACGACCTCGTCTGGTCACCCTTCGCCCAGCCATTTCCTATTCTGGTGGTGGTAGTGTCTGAAGACAATCATAGCACATGTGAGGCAATCAATATAAGTTATTCTCAAGTAAAAATCCAACTAATCAATATAAATTTCTAATTTTTTGGATCATTCTGATAAAATACTGTATTTTCCATCGTGGGGTCGTTGGTAGGGTCGATCCTTATGCGACCCTAGGGTATGCGACCCTAATAAACCCTGTCAGCTTACTGAGAGCCTAGGGTCGATTGTAGGGTCGGTATATGTTCGACCCTAGGTCCGACCCATGGTTCTCTGTTAAATCACCGAGAGCCTAGGGCCGATGATAGGGTCAGTAATTGTCCGACCCTAGGTCCGACCCATGGTTCTCTGTCAGATCACCGAGAGCCTAGGGTTGATGGTAGGGTCTGACGTAGGGTCGCACATTTTGGTCGAATTCTGCGACCCTACGATCCAAAATTAGGTTTTTAAACCTGATTTTGGATTCATTTCCCATTCTTTCTCCTTTCTTCCAACTCAACTCGTTTCCATGAGTTGCTACAGTATCGATCCCTAGTGTTTGGTGATCATTCCTTTCTTTCGTGACTTCCGCTCCTTCTATTCAGGTATGCTCTCTACTGTTTCACATTTTTAAACTCTCCAAACTAGGTTTTTCGCCCATTACATCGTTTTCTTCAAATTAAACTTTTTCCAATCATAAAAATTTAATTTTTATTGGGTGCTTTTGCTATTGGTCACCCAATGGATGAAAGCCCTCAAAAATATTTGAGTTTCATCGGTTGGTTATCGAGAAACTTGAGTTTTTCTATTTTTGACCTAATTTTTGAGATTTTTTGAATTTATTGAAATTTCATCAAATTCGATCTTTCTAGATTAAATTTCCAACTGTATGAGCTTTGCAGGATGGTTTGGAACCTATGTAAGTCCTCCTGCCCAGTTGTTTGGGTGAAAAATGAGGCTTTTGGCCAAATCATGCCATTATAATGCCGAAATTTTGAGTTTTTCGCCATTACTAATATCTTATTTGTTTTTCTGTGTCTTGACAGATAGTATGGCTCGTACCAAGGTGCCTAAGGCTCATGACCTAGTTTGTTTCCGCCCCAATGAGGCCGAAGCTCAGTATGCTCGGTATGAGCGTAAGAAAGTAGAGGGGGGTCGCTGTGTGAACTTGGCTAGTCTAGCCTTGTTCAACCTGGAGGGTGCTTTTGGTGACATGGGCTGGCTCCCTGTGATCACTTACGAGGCTTGTACCCGTCCTGATCTGGTGAGACAGTTCTATTGCAATCTCCAGGTAGTGGGGGATCGCAATGAAATAGAGAGAGGTAGGGAGCTCAAGATCACGAGCTACGTCAAAGGGGTAGAGGTTTCATTTGACTACCAACAGTTCACTGATCTTTTGGGCATATCAAATGACGGCCCTTTGGTGTACTGTGCTCCCAAGGAGCCCCAGTTCCTATCCTTGGAGATGCTTGCTGAGATTGACAGTCAGCTCATCAGAGATGATCGCTGGGAGATGAAAGCGATCAACCTACGTTCAGAGCTTCGGGTGTACTACAAAATTATCCAGCACAACCTGATATTCCAGAGTGGACATTATGAGAGGATCTCCCAGTTGACTCTATATGTCCTCTACTGTATTTGCACCAGGCAGCCTGTCTACCTTCCTTATATCATTATCCAGATGATGATCCGTGCTATGCTGCCCGGTCAGTTGGGCAACCTACCCTACGGACATCTGATCACCACATTGCTCACCTGCCTACGTGTTGACTTAGTGGATGAGTGGATTCAGGAGAAGACCTTCTCATCGGATCTTGACTGGGAGGCCATCTGTAAGATGGGTATGTGGGATGCTCAGGTCAGTGATGATGAGAGGAACGCTCTGGTGCGTGCTCGTACTCCAATAGAGGTAGTAGATACCATGGCGGCAGCAGTAGCAGCAGGAGCAGGGGTCCCTGGGGGTGATGCCGAGGATGATGATCGTATGTTTATGGATGTAGATGACATACCTCCTCCATCACCTCTACATTCTACTGGAGCTGGTCCATCTCGGGCTCCTTCACACATGGCTGGTCCTTTACACCCACCATTTGATGATATGATGGGATTACTGTGTGAGATCAGAGAGGCTCAGCGCACGACAAACTTGAGAGTGGAAGAGCTTCTAGATGCTCAGTGCAAGACAGATAGGAGAGTAGGAGAGCTTCTAGATGCTCAGCGCGTGACTGATGGAAGAGTGGGCAAGCTTCTAGATGCTCAGCGTGAGTCTGATCAGCGGATGGCCGATTTGACAGCTAGTTTCCAGACGACCCAGACTCAGGTAGCCTGGTTGACTAGAGTATATGCTAAGGACTACGATAGAGATCGCGAGGCACCTCCTCCTCCATCACTTCCAACTCCATGATGTATATTTTCTTCTTGTTGTTTTTTTATGTACTACAGAGTAACTGTCCAGGTTATGGAGTGTACTCTGCTTTGGATATGTATAAACGTGCTTTTTATTTGATGTATATGAAACATGTTTCTCCTTTTATATATGCATTATTCTCTTTCTTAATTTTGTCTCAAACAACACAGGTGCTTACAGTGTGTTCTTATTAAAGCTTTTAAAATTTATCCTAACTCAGTTCACGAACTTTTGTGGAAGTATACTGGTTTAATAGACAGGGCCTAAGAGCTCTGATACCAAGTTGTCACACCCCAATTCTGCATATTCAGAATGGTGTGATGAACCCCAAATAAACCAACGGTTCAACCAGGATCTCAAATAGGCTGTGTCGTTTGTTTAAACCATACACATCCACAACCATAATCAAAGTAAATAAACAATAGCGAAAGTATTATATATTAAATAAATTGAGAGTCTAACTGTGATAGAGTAAATAAATTATCCAATTATCTCCACAAGGACTAAGACATAAATTAAAATAATTAAATCAATTACATTGTCTGTATAATTTAAACCAAATCTAATCGAAAACACAAGAGTTGCACTCGCATGACGAATCATGCGACTCTATCATAACTTCAGTGTCCATCGCTACCGCATGTCCATACATCGGAGCATTTATATAATCTTCTACTGTGGTACCTGCTTCATCAACTAAAAATATTCGACATCGAAAGGGTGAGCACACATCATGGCTCAGTGAGCAAACAAAATAATGCAATAAACATATGCATGCATTCAATTCATATCTTTGGTCTGGTTCATAAGTTTGCAATGTGTAATAGAAAGGATTAGTGGCCGCCGCACCTCTATACACGAGTGTGTGAAGCTGCCCAATAGATCAAACACCATTGTCATCCCACATGCACCCACCATGGAATAGGGATAAAGCTAAAGTGCTTAAGACTGCACCGCATTACACTTCCCCTCATGCCCTACCCATACCAACACGTAAGCCCCTAATGGCAAGGGCTTCCAAACTGGGCTCGCAACTAACCAATCCTAATGTCAACAGTGTATCCAAGGCCTCACCCCAGCATCCCTCAATACGTCCATAGAGATAGAGCTAAGGCTCCCCGGCAGAGTCAGAGACTACACGGTCCTAGACCACCTCCCCTGATGCCCTACGACGTAATAGTTCTGCTAAAGTAATGGCGATACGATGATGTCAGTGGACAAGACTTGAGTAGAGATAGAGCTAGAGTCTGGTGACCAGGATGAACTACAGTGTCACGTCCTCCCCTTGATGCCCCACTCGCATCAAGTACACTAACCACACACATACATTCACATGCCTATTCTTAGCATCATCATCATCATTATGTTATAAATAAACGAAATTAAATATGCATGAGCAATAATAACAGAAATATTGGATGACAAGTGAAATGCACATTACAAGCATACAAGCATAGAAACATACATGGTATTGGACTCAATAAACGAAAATGATTTATTATTAGCCAATTAGTTTAGGTCTTGTTCCCTCACCTTTGATTGAGCGTAGATCATCATTCAAGCTTTATGAATCACTTTTAAATCACTAGAAAGACCTAACAAGTCGATAAATTTTAATTAGAATTTATTCCAATATATTTTAAACTAACTGAAATCGTAGGATCGCAGGTAAGGTAGCACCTAGGGTAGCAGTTTCTACGACCCTAGGGTGTAGGGTTGGACGTGGGGTCGGAAACCATTCGACCCTACGTGCGACCAAACCCTCCTTGGAACTTCCCAAGGGCATGTGGTCGATCCTGTGGCCTTGTAGGGTTGGATATCATTCGACCCTACGTGTGGCCACACTTATTATGAGTCGACCTTTCATTCTAATGTCCATTATTTCATGTTTGGATCCTTTGGCTTACTTTTATGGTCCATTCTATAATTGTTCTATGTCTCAAAACTACAAGTTATACACTATTCATAGTCCATAATGATTTCCTCCATGGAATCTCTTGAAACTAATCCATGGATGGATGATTTGGGTTTCTCCTAACCCTATGTTCTTCATAACTATTCTATGATCTCTTATTCAGGTAAGGAATTAGGTTCATACATTTATTCAGAGGTTTCTCTGAACTTCTTCCTCTTCTTTAGTCTTTTCTTCAAGTTCCTTCCCTTTTTCTCTTCCTTCTCTTTCTCTTTCTCTTTCCTAATTTTTGGTTTCTGTCCGTCATCATAGGGTCGAACGTAGGGTCGCAGGATCCGTCGTGTAAGACCTGTGTCAAACTAACCGATCTTTCCACCATGTACCAGGTCTACCTATCATGGTCGAGCCAAGTGGACCTAGTGCGTGAAGGAAATCACAAAACCAGGTATGAATTTGACCCAAAAACAATAAATTTGAGGATAGGATCGCATGCCTAAACAGGTAGGGTCGACCCCACCTCAATAGAAGTCCAACCCATGACTTTTTAGTCATAGGGTCGGATGACTTGAGAACCATACGGTCGATGGATCCTTCGACCCTATGATCGACCCTATGATGACAGACTGAAACCGTAAATTAGGAAACTTTCCTAAGTTTAAGGAGTCCTTTCCAAATCTCGATGGGACTTATTTTGGGAGGTTTTCCTCTATAAATAGGACGTCCCTTAGCCTATTTCACTCCTTTTAGAACCCTAATTGAAAGTGAGAGAAAGAAAAGGAGAAGGAAGAGAAGAAGAGAAGGAAAATTGGAGAAAAGACTAAGGAAGAGGAGGAACTTCAGTGAAAATTGGAGAAAAGACTAAGGAAGAGGAGGAACTTCAGTGAAACCTCTGAATCTCAGCCAACTTCAGGTATGAGTCTAATTTCCTCATAAGTTAAGAGCCTAGAATGGAATATGGAGAAGTTAGGATTCAGAGAAACCCAAATCATCTATCCATGGATGAGTTTCGAAGGAATCCATGTAAGTAACCATCAGAGGCAATGGAAACTGTGTAAAAATCATAGTTATGAGTCATAGAACAATATTAGAATGGACCTACGAGACCTCAGGATCGATCACATACCCTCGGGAAGTCCCAGGGAGGGTGTGGTCGCACATAGGGTCGATTGATAACCGATCCCATGTCCGACCCTACCCCTAGGGTCGATTGGGTAACCGACCCTAGGTACTACCCTACCTGCGACCCTATGATTTCAGCTAGTCTAAATTTGTTGGAATTAATTTTAATTAGAATCTATCGACTTGTTAGGTTTTCCTAGTGATTTAGAAGTGATTCTTAAAGCTTGAACGAGGATCTACACTCAATCAAAGGTGAGGGAACAAGACCTAAACTAATTGGATAATAAAAGGCTATTTTTTCTTATTGAGTCCTATACCATGATTGATTCTATGCGTGTATGTATGTATTGTGTATTTAACATGTCATCCAATATTTTTGCTATTACTGTTCATACATATTTAATTTTATTTATTTATAACATGATGATGATGGTGATGTTAGGAACAAGCATGTGAATGTTTATGTATGATTAGTGTATTTGATGCGAGTGGGGCATCAGGGGGAGGATGTGATATCGTGGTGTGTCCTTGTCACCAGACTCTAGCCCTATCTCTACTAAAGTCTTGTCCACTAATATTGTCGTATCGCCATTACCTTAGCAGAGCTATTACGTCGTAGGGCGTAAGGGGAGGTGGTCTTGGACCGTATAGTTTCTGACTCTGTCGGGGGGCCTTAGCTCTATCTCTATGGACGTATTGAGGGATGCTGGGGTGAGGCCTTGGATACATTGTTTGACATTAGGATTGGTTAGTTGCGAGCCCAGTTTGCAAGCCCTCGCCAACAGGGGCTTATGTGTTGGTATGGGAGCATGTGGTACTTTAATGCCGATACCCATTGGGTACACTGTTTCCATAGTGGGTGCATGTGGGACGGCAATGCCGATATTCATTGGGCGGCTTCACACACTTGTGTATAGAGGTGAGGCGGCCTCTGAACCTTTCTATAGCACATTGCAAACTTATAAACTAGACCACAAATATGAATTGAATGCATGCATATGTTTGTTGCATTGTTTTGTTTGCTCACTGAGCCGTGATGTGTGTTCACCCTTTTCGACGTCAAATATTTTAGTTGATAATGCAGGTACCACGGTTGAAAACTACATGAATGCTCCTGTGTACGGGCAAGTGGCGGCAATGGACGCTGAAGTGATGATGGAGTCGCATGATTCGACACGCGAGTGCAACTCTTGTGTTTTTTATTAGACTTTTATTTGGATTATACAGACAATGTATTTGAATTAATTATTTAAGTTTATGTCTTAGTCTTTTTGAGAATAGTTGGTTAAATTATTTTTTTTATCACATTTAGATTCTCAGTTCATTTAATATTTAAGACTTCCGCTATTGTGTATTTACTCTGATTATTGTCGTAGATATGTATGGTTTAAGCAAACGGACATAGCCTATTTAAGATCCTAGTTAAACCGTTGGTTTATTAGCAGTTCATCACACCATTCTAAATAGTACAGAATTGAGGTGTGACAACTTGGTATCAGAGCTCTCAGGCCCTGTCTATTAAACCAGTATATTTTCACAAAGGTCGTGAACTGAGTTAGGATAAAATTTAAAAGCCTTAATAATAACACACCGTAAGCACCTGTGTTGTTTGAGACAAAGATTAAGAAAGAGAATAATGCAAATATAAAAGGAAAAACAAGTTGTATACACATCAAGTCAAGAGCACATTATATACATATACAAAGCGGAGTACAGTTCACAACCCGAACAGTTACTCTGTATTACAAAAAGAAAAAGAAAAAAAATAGACATCATGGAGCTGGAGGTGATGTAGGAGGCGGGGCCTCGCGACCTCTGTCATAGTCCTCAGGATATACTCTAGTCAACCAGGCTACCTGAGTCTGGGTCGTCTGGAGACTAGCTGTCAACTCAGCCATCCGCTGATCAGACGCACGCTGAGCATCCAGAAGCTCTCCCACTCTTGAGTCCATCGCGCGCTGAGCCTCCCTGATCTCATGCAGTAATCCCATCATATCATCAGATGGTGGGCATGAAGGACCAGCCATGCGTGAAGGAGTCCGAGATGGACCAGCTCCAGTAGAATGTAGAGGTGATGGAGGAGGTATGGAGTCTACATCCATGTACATCCGATCCTCATCCCCAGCATCACCCCCATGGACCCCTGCTCGGCTGCTGCTGCTGCTGCCGCCTCAGTGTCTGCCATCTCTATCCGAGTACGAGGACACACCAGAGCGTTCCTCTCATCATCACTGACCTGAGCATCCCGCATGCCCATCCTACAGATGGCCTCCCAGTCCAACACCGGTGAGAAGGTCTTCTCCTGAATCCTCTCATCTACTAAATCAACACCTATGTGGGTGAGCAAAGTAGTGATTAGATGTCCATAGGGCAGGTTGCCTATCTGACCAGGCAGTGTAGCACGGATCATCGTCCTCATGATAATATAAGGGAGGCAGACAGGCTGCCTAGTGCAGATACAGTAGAGTACATACTGAGTCAACTGGGAGATCCTCTCATAGTGTCCACTCTGGGGTATCAAGTTTTGCTGGATGATCTTGCAGTACACCCGAGGCTCTGGACGTAGGTTGATCGCTTTCATCTCCCAACGATCATCTTTGATGAGCTGACTGTCAATCTCAGCACGTATCTCCAAGGAAAGAAACTGGGGCTCCCTGGGAGCACAGTACACTAGAGGGCCGCCATTTGATATGCCCAGAAGATCAGCCAACTATTGGCAGTCAAAGGAAACTTCTACCCCTTTGATGTAGCTCGTGATCCTGAGTTCCCTACCCCTCTATGTGTCATTGCGATCCCCCAGCACCTGGAGATTGCAATAGAATAGTCTCACCAAATCCGGACGGGTACATGCGTCATAAGTGATCACAGGGAGTCAGCCCATATCACCAAATGCCCCCTCCACGTTAAACAAGGCTAGACTAGCCAAGTCCACACAGCGACCCCCCTCTACCTTCTTGCGCTCATAGCATGCATACTGAGCCTCGTCCTCGTTGGAGTGAAAACGAACTGGGTCATGAGCCCTAGGAACTTTGGTACGAGCATATTATCTGCCAAAACAAAGAAAACAAAAATAGATCAGTAATGGTGAAAAATCCAAAAATATTTCGGCATTATAACGGCATGAATTGGTCAAAAGCCTCACTTGTCACCCATACACCTGGGCAGGAGGACTTACATAGGTTCTAAATTATCCTACAAGGGTCATATAGTTGGGAATTTAATTTTGAAATGTCAAATTTGAAGAAATTTCAATAAATTCAAAAAATCTCAAAAATTAGGTCAAAAATAGAAAATTTCAAGTTTCTCGATAATCAACCGATGAAACTCGAATATTTTTGAGGGCTTTCGTCCATTGGGTGACCAATAGCAATAGCCCCCAATAAAAACTAACTTTTTACGGTTAGAAAAAATTTAATTTGAAGAAAACGATGTAAATGGGCAAAAACCTAGTTAGAAAGCTTTAAAAACATGAAACAGTAAGAGAGCATACCTGATGAGAAGGAGTGGGAGTCACGAACGTAAGATATGATCACTAAACAGGTAGGGGTCGATACTATAGCAACTCAGTGGAACGAGTTGAGTTGGAAGAGAGGAGAAAGAATGGGAAATGAATCCAAAATCGGGTTTAAAAACCTGATTCTGGGTCGTAGGGTCGCAGAATTCGACCAAAACATGTGACCCTATGTCAGACCCTGATTTGACAGAGAACTAGGGGTCAGACCTAGGTCGGACAACTACCGACCCTACCATCGACCCTAGGCTCTCGGTGATTTGACAGAGAAGTAGGGGTCGGACCTAGGGTCGGACATATACCGACCCTGCCATCGACCCTAGGCTCTCGGTAAGCTAACAGTGATTCTCAGGGTCGCATACCCTGGGGTCGCATAATGACCAACCCTACCATCGACCCTATGATGGAAAATATAGTATTTTGTCAGAAAGATCTAAAAAAATTGAAATTTATATTGATTAGTTGGATGTTTGACTAAAGAACAACTTATAATGATTGCCTCACATGTGCTATGATTGTTTACAGACACTACCATCATCAGAACAGAAAAATGGCTGGGCGAAGAGTGACCAGACAAACCTGTAACTCTATTCCACCACCACCACCTGTGGAGGAAGACAACCATATACATCCTGAGACACAGGAGAATCTGAACACGGAACCGCCCGTAGCTAATGGCCAGACAAATCCTACTAACTTGCCAGCCCCACCAACGGATCTGGCTACGGAGGTAATGAACTTGGCACAACAGCTGCAGCAAATACACCAGGTACAATCTAATTGCAAGCTCCCATAGGCATGGCTTTTCCAGCCGCACATATGACACCGATGCCAGCAGGACAGGCAAGCACAGTACCAGGGGAAAGTAACATGGTACCCCATGCACCTCAAACACCAGTCATGCAAGCTCAAGTGCAGAACCCTGAAGTAGCTCAAGGTGGTTATCAGTACCAACCACCTATGTATGGGGCCTATGCTCCGTATCAGCTGGACCACTCCAGACTGGTCGAGCGTTTTAGCCCAAAGAATTTAATGGCAAGCCAGTAGATCCTTTGTGGCCAGCACACTGGGTCGATGAAATGGAGAGAAATTTCATGATGATGACAATTAACGAGGGGGAGAAAGTACTGTGTGCAACATTCATGCTGAAAGGCGATGCACACCACTGGTGGAAGTCCACACGGACTTGCCAGCCCGTAGCTAATGGCCAGACAAATCCTACTAACTTGCCAGCCCCACCTACGGATTTGGCTATGGCGGTAATGAACTTGGCACAACAGTTGCAGCAAATACAACAGGTACAATCTAATATGCAAGTTGCCATAGGCATGGCTTTTCCAGCTGCACATACGACATCGATGCCAACAGGACAGGCAAGCACAGTACCAGGGGGAAGTAATACGGTACCCATGCACCTCAAACACCAATCATGCAGGCTCAAGTGCAGAACCCTGAAGTAGCTCAAGGTGGTTATCAGTACCAACCACCTATGTATGGGGCCTATGCTCCATATCAGCTAGACCACTCCAGATTGGTCGAGATTTTTCTGAAGATGAAGCCCAATGAATTTAATGGCAAGCCAGCAGATCCTTTGTGGCCAGCACACTGGGTCGACGAAACGGAGAGAAATTTCATGATGATGATAGTTAACGAGGAGGAGAAAGTACTGTGTGCAACATTCATGCTGAAAGGCGATGCACACCACTGGTGGAAGTCCACACGGACTTATCTGTTAACGAAGCACACCCACTTGACCTGGGGTATATATAAAGAGGCATTCTTTGAAAAGTACTTCCCTAGAAGTTTCAGAGATTCTATGGAGAGAGAGTTCCTGAGTTTATATCAGGGACAAATGACTATTGACGCATATCAACAGCGTTATGAGGAGCTGTTCTTCTTTGCGCCAGGCAGTATGCAAGAGGAAGATACGAAGACCCAAAGGTTCGTCATGGGACTTAGGGGAAGCATACATGAACATGTTCTGGGACTTGAGAAGAAAGTCTACAATGAAGCTATACAAATTGCTCGAGTGATAGAGTCGAGCCAGAAAGAGAGCTACTTTGCTCAAAATAGGGGTATAAAAAGACCTAATGGGAATTCTTATAATGGAGGGAACACCAAGACATTCAGACCCTTCCGTACTCAAGGCTTTAATGCTGCAGCCAAGACTACTACAGCAGCCCCACCGCAACCAAAGCAAAGTAGTGAAGGAATAAGGTGTTTTAACTGCAACCAAGCGAGACATATTTCAAGGGAGTGCCCTAAGCCCAGAAAGCAGTTACAGCAAGGAAGAGTTTACACTGTTACATCTGAGGATGCTGCCGCACCACCTGATGTGGTCACAGGTATGACCTAAACCTTTTAAATTGTGTTACATTGTATGAGCATGTAGACTAAATTAAAACAAATCACAGGTATCGTACCTATTAATGGCATTCCTGCCAGTGTGCTCTTTGATTCTGGAGCTACTCATTCTTTTATATCTGTGTCATTTGAAAAGAAGATAAATCTACCCCTCAAATCTTTAGACTACAAACTTCTTGTACGATCGCCTACGGGATTAGAAGTGACATTAGAAAAAGGTTATGGGCCATGTCCAGTTCTTATTGACGATAAGACTTTGGATGCAACCTTGATTCAACTTGAGATGGCAGACTTTGACATCATCTTGGGAATGGATTGGTTAGCCCGGCATTCTGCAAATCTATTATGTGTGGAAAAAAAACTGACATTTAAAGACAAGGAAGGAGCAGAGTTTAGTTTTACGGGAACCAAACTTCCCCATAAACGAAAACTCATCCTCTCTACATTAAAGGCTAGGAAATGCCTCGAGAAAGGAGGAGTTTGGTATCTAGTCTCAGTGGTATACCTCACCAAGGAAGCACCACGAATGGAGGATATTGATGTGGTGCGTGACTTTCCAGATGTATTTCTTGAAGAACTACTAGGACTACCACCCGACCTAGCTACAGAGTTTGTTATAGATCTGATACCCGGAGCCGCACCAGTATCTAAAGAACCCTATCGAATGGCTCCTACCGAACTGGAGGAATTAAAAGTACAGTTACAGGAACTACTGGACAAGGGTTACATCAGACCTAGCATATCACCATGGGGAGCGCCAGTATTATTCGTAAAGAAGAAGGACGGTAGTATTCGATTGTGTATAGACTACCGGGAACTGAATAAGCTAACAACAATCAAGGATCGATGACTTGTTCGATCAGTTGCAAGGTGCCAAGGTGTTCTCCAAGATCGATCTTCGGTCAGGATACCATCAGTTGAAGATTAAGGACGGTGACATTCCCAAGACAGCATTCAGGACGAGATATGGACATTATGAATTTTTGGTCATGTCTTGTGGATTGACAAACGCACCAGCAACTTTTATGGAACTTATGAATCGGGTATTCCATGATGTGTTGGATACGTCGGTTATTGTATTTATTGATGATATATTAGTCTACTCCAAGGACAAGGAAACTCATATTATGAATCTAAGAGCCGCTCTGCAGCGATTACGGAAAGAGAAGCTTTACGCCAAATTTACAAAGTGTGAGTTTTGGTTAAATGAAGTCGCTTTCTTAGGCCATGTTGTATCCGCTGAAGGAATTAAAGTGGATCCTAGCAAGATTGAAGCCATTGTGAAGTGGGAAGCACCGAAGAGTGTTGCAGAAATTAGAAGTTTTCTAGGTCTAGCTTGGTATTACCGACGATTCGTGGAAGACTACTCCAGGATCGCCATACCGCTCACCAGTTTGACTAAGAAAGGAGAGAAGTTTGTTTGGATTGACAAATATGAGAACAGTTTCCAAACATTGAAGGCAAGATTGATATCTGCTCCCATCTTGACTATTCCTATTCCAGGACAACCATTTATTTTATACACTGATGCATCTAGATTGGGTTTAGGATGTGTACTTATGCAAGGAGAACAAGTAGTTGCTTATGCTTCAAGACAATTGAAAACACATGAAAAGAACTATCCCACTCATGATTTGGAGTTAACGACAGTAGTACATGCGGTAAAAATATGGAGACATTATTTGTATAGAGAAAAATTCCAGATTAAATCAGATCATAAGAGTCTCATTTATCTCTTTAATCAGAAGGAGTTGAATATAAGACAAAGAAGATGGCTGAAACTATTGAAAGATTATGATTGTGATATCCAGTATCATCCAGGGAAAGCTAACGTAGTTGCTGATGCGCTGAGTAAAAAAGCAATGATAAAATCCCAAGAGGAGGTTAACACGATTGCAGCAATGTGTGCTACAGAAAAGGTATTCAATCTTGGTAATGAGTAATTTGTGATAGATGCACCAGGTGAATCAACCAGCCAAGGGTTGATTCATCGGATTTCAAATATGTTCGCAACACTGAATATTGTACCTGATATAATAGATGAAGTAAAAGCCGCTATAAAATCAGACCCTTATCTAAGAACGATACAAGAGGACATTAAAAAAGGTAGGACTATCCCTGAGTTCGCCTTGGACGATGAAAAGGTACTAAAGTACAAAGGAAGAATATGTGTTCCTGAAACAAAAAATTTGGACATTAGACACCGACTAATGAAAGAAGCTCACACCACTGTCTATTCGATACATCCTGGAAGTACAAAGATGTATCATGATTTAACGAAGTTATATTGGTGGAAAGGAATGAAAACAGATGTAGCTAAATTCGTGTCTCAATGCTTAAATTGTCAGAAGGTGAAGGCTGAACGACAAAGACCTGCAGGACTGTTACAGCCGCTACCAGAACTAGCATGAAAATAGGACTGCATCACTATGAACTTCGTCACCAGGTTACCACTGACTCCCTGAGTAGTTGATGCGGTTTGGGTGATTGTAGACCGTTTGACTAAAACAGCTCGATTTATAGCTATACGACCTCAGTATACATTGGAGAGGTTAGCTAAGTTGTATGTGGATAATATTGTCAGACTATACAGTGTACCTGAAAGCATTGTGTCCGACAGAGATCCACGATTTACTTCAAAGTTTTGGGAAGGATTGCAAAAGGCTATGGGTACAACATTGAAGTTTAGTACTGCATTCCATCTTCAGACAGACGGACAATCAGAGCGTACCATTCAGATTTTAGAAGACATGCTTCGAGCCTGTGTAATTGTTTTTAAAGGATCATGGGATGAAAAACTACCATTGATCGAGTTCGCTTATAACAATAGCTATCAGGCTACTATACAGATGTCACCCTATGAAGCACTGTATGATAGGAAGTGTCGAACTCCGTTGTTTTGGAATGAAATTGGAGAACGTAGTATTGTTGGACCAGAATTTGTTGAAGAGACATGTCGAGTAGTCGACATTATCAAGGAAAGAGTAAGAACGGCTCAGAATCGTCAGAAACAGTATGCAGATACTCGACGCTGAGACCTTGAATTTTTCCTAGGTGATAAGGTGTTCTTGAAAGTATCACCTATGCGAGGTTTAAAGCGGTTCGGACAGAAAGAGAAGCTTAGTCCGAGATATGTCGGGTGTAACCACCCCATTTTTGCCGTCCCAACTAAACAAACTCTTACTGGTATATGGACAACAAAAGGAAGAAAGATGATTAAAAGTTTGGATTTTTTACTGTAAATTTGAGGAAGTTTGCAATGGGTCTGTGAACAAAAACAAGTTTTCAATGGGTCCCACGATAAGGTCACGGGTTATAATTTTGCATGGATGCCTAGGTCATGGAATTATCTTCAAAATGAGACCAAAATTGCTCGATTCTGACATCAAATGAAGAAGATATGATCATTTTTGTCGGATGATACGTACAAGGGAGGCTTCTAAAATTATCATAAATAATCCCAGGGGCTTTCATGCAAATTATCGTAAGTTGGATTGTTTGAATTTCAAATCATCATATCTTGATCATCCAACATCTGAATCATATGGTTTAAGTACCATTAAGCCCTTTTCTTTTCTAAACCTTTGGCGAATAGTTGAAATCACCCTCCCTTCCTTATCGACATTAGCTGTATCCCATATCTCCCCATATCATATTTCACCTGATCTACGACCACCCTCGCTTTGCTACCATGCTTTGACTTTGAATCCATCTCTCGCTTTCACCCACATCTCATTTGAAAACACAGATATCACTTCCTTCAAGCGGCGCTCCACTTGTATCTTGTATTTACCCCTTTCAGGCAGAATTGAGGGTTCCTGCCCGGTTGTGGTCCGCCATGTTGATGAGCCTGAAGCAAACAGGCCCCATACGCGAGTATGTAAAGGCCATCTTTCGTAGTTCTCCCTGGACATTTTGGATATGACGGAAGAGGACCGGCTCTTCGATTTCATGAAGGGGCTCCAACCTGCGCCAAAATGTCCCTTTACTTACTAGAGAGGGGGGGGGGGCTTAGTCATCTTCAAAGTGGACGTAAAGGATTTTCGGTAGAAGTCACCAGTGGGCCCCATCCAAGCTTGCATGCAAAGTTATCGTTAGAACTTTAAAGCTTTATATATTTTTCGTTCTACGTCGGATTTAGATGATTCCAAAGCCATTATTCTTCATTTGTGATGTCCTACAAAGTGGATGTGGAAAATCTTGGGTAGAAGTCTCCGGAGGGTCCCATGCAAAATTACATATGTAAATGGTCATTTAATCTTCAAAAATTCATATTTTGATCATCCCATATCCAAATTAGGTAATTTCAGTTTCATTATGTTCCATTTTTAGTACTCTACAAAGTGGACGTAAAGGATTTTCGGCAGAAGTCTCCGAAGGATCCCATGCAGAATGGTCAGTTAAATTATCGATAATTGGTCCACTTAAACTTCAAAAATTCATTAGTTGACCATTTTACTTCCAAATGAGGTGATTCAAGCTCCAATATTCCTCATTTTTAGTGTTCTACAAAGTGAAAGTAAAAAAATTAGAATAAAGGCTATCGAAAGATTCCATGCGGAATGACAACGAAAATAGCCCATGAAATGACAGAGAGGGAAACCTAGTTAATCCAGTCAACTCAGCTCAACCCAAGCCAATCTTGGCCCAATCCAGTTAATTCAAGTCATTCTTAGTCTAACCCAGCCCAGTTTAAGTCAGTCCAGCCCAGTCAACTTAAGTCAGACCAGTCTAGACTGAGCCGGTTCATCCATGTGCGTAGTGCCATATATATATATATATGTAATTATATAGAATATATTATATACTATATATATTAATATGTATGTTATTACATATTATTATCTATATTTTATGATGTATTATTGTATAAATGTACATTATATGTGTCAAGAGAGACTGACCAAGAAAGGAAAGAAAGAAAAGAGAGAGGACGTGAGATTGAGAGGCAATCTGAGAGAATAAGAGAAAGAGAGATTATGAAGAAGAAAAAGGAAAGAAAAGAGAGAAAGGGAAGGGGACGTGAAATAGAGAATCAGAGAGAGATTGAGGAGAATAAAGAGAGATCCGAGAGAGATTGAGTGAGATCCCATGGAGGGGAATATTTGGTTTAAGGAAATAAGAGATTATATTGAATGGGATGTAATAAAATAAAATAAGAAAGATAAAGGTGGAAGGGGTTTACGTTTTCAGCAAAGCAAAAAAGGAAAGAGATGTAATGGAGAGATAAAGAAATATTATAAATAAAGCAAAGTAGATTACACATGGGATAATTTGAGATATCTCACTCTTCCCTTTCTTAAAATAATGATGAAAATATTCTCCAAAAGTGTAAGACCCGCACTCCGTAAACCCGGTCTAAACCTTGGTTTTGTGTCGTAGCAGGTCTTCCGATCATCACCGGGCCAGACGGGATAAGCGGATGACAAACAGGTATGAAATCGGACCAAAGACGACCAAATAGTCATCATTTTATGTTGACCGGTCGATGGTACCGGTCTTGGTACCGGTCGACCGGTATGGTCTGCGCAGCTAAGTGCGGGGATCTGGAAATTGGTCTCTACGGGTCCCACTTTCCTGATTTTGAATCCTGAGACTTTCCTAATCCTAGTAGGGTTACTAAACCCTAAATCTAGCCTATAAATACACCCTTAAGCCTCCTCAAATCCTTTCCATTATCTCTCGCAAACCCTAGAGAAGAGAAAGAGGTTGGAAAGGAGAAGGAGTTATGAAGAAGAAGGAGGTGCCGCCATTATCGTTCGACGACGCTCTCATTACGCCAGTCAACGGTAAGTGTTTTAACCATTCTTCTTACTCTATGACTCTAGGATAGTGTATGGGTGGATCAATACCATGCAAAGTAGGTATTGATCTAAAACCCTATTTGGCCAATAAACCCTAAGTTTCTGTCAAACCCTAGATTCGAGTTTCGAGATGATATTCATCGAAACGAGACTTGAATGAGTTGGGGATAACTCTAACTCCAAGTTTAGACGTAGAATGGATAGGAGAAACCTGGGAAATCCATGGAGGATGATCGACGGCAGTCGAAAACCCATGTATGGTCTTCTGGAGACATACCGGTCGACTATACCGGTTGCACATGGTGCGACCGGTATGTTGCCACCGGTATCCCTCGGGAGGCTGGTCTGTGGGGACCGGCTGACCATACCGGTCGCCAGTCTTTCCCACAGAGCTGCGATCGGTACATGCCACCGGTCACCTCTGTGAGTATATTTTTGTAACTTTGTTGGGTTCCAACCAACATGAAACCCTAAGAAAAATATTCTAATGAAACCCTAATAATATTGTAGGACTTTGTGACATATCGTTTGGATCTTGCGACGTGGAGCAAGTAATCTAACGAGCGTCAGGTAAGGGAATTTGACCTAAACCTAATAATTAATGGACAGTAAGTTGTTGTTAATTACCTGAATATCTATGATGTGATGTTTGTGCATATTCACATGCCATCCTTTACTTTCAGCTATTATTATTGTTCATGCATGGATAGGAATGTGATTGTTAAGCATGTGGTTGTTTTCGTTAGTGTGTGGAGTGGGGCATGGGCCGGGATCGCTCCTCACACTAGCACCTTTTGTAGATTCTGTCTTAACATGCTTGGTACGGGTAGGGCATTAGGGGAAGGTCGGTGGTGCGGTGGTCTCCGATGTTGATGCTGGCCCGGCCATGGTTATGTGGCATTGTGGTCTCGAGGTCGACTGGCTTGTCCACGATGCTTTAGCTCTATCTCTATGCCGTAGGGAGTTATGTTGGGATAGGGTCTACTGCGTATTGTTTCTATCCTAGTGGGTTACTTGCGGATAGGGCATCAGGGGAGGTGTGGGAATGCCTTAGCTCTATCTCTATGCCGTAGACGGCTGTCTTGGGATAGGCGTACATTGATGACATATAGGATTGGTTAGTTGCGAGCCCGGTTCCCGAGCCCCGGCCGTGGGGGCTTAGGTACTGGTATGGGTAGAGTATCAGGGGAGGTACGTGGGTATCTTAGCTCTATCTCTATTCCATGATGGGTGCATGTGGGCCGATGGGGGTGTGATCCATGAGGTGCCATACACTCGTGTATAGAGGTGCGGAGGCCACCAAACCTTTCTATAGCACATTGCAAACTTAAAACCAGACCACAGCATAAAATGATTGTTACTCATGCATAATATTGTGAAACTGTCTGATTGTCTTACTGAGCTGTGTTGTGAGCTCACCCTTTGTATATACATTGTTTTTAGATGCTGATGCAGGTTACACGGTGGATGACTACATGAGCGCTCGGCCTATGGAGGTGTAGCCGCTGCGGATGTGCAAGCAGGAGAGGACGAGCATGACGCTTCATGCGAGTGCCCTTTCTGCGTGTACCTTTGATCGGATTTTTTATTTATTTCTTTCAATTATTTTCGGTTAGATTAAATGGATGTATGGATATTATTTTATGTGTTTGAATTTGGATAATTGGATATTTATTTAAATTATCAATAGATACTCAGTTCATTCTATTTAAAGTCTTCCACTGTATATTTATATTCTGATTGTGGTTATGTGTAATGGTTTGTATGAGCGGACGCGGCCTATTCGAGATCTTGGTGTGAACCGTTGGTTCAATGGCGGTTCACTCACACCATTCTGGTTGGATCAGAATTGGGGTGTGACAAAAAGGGAAGAGAATACCGTGGGAAAGGGGGGAGAAGATTGAGAAGAAAAGAATAAAAAAAGAAGGAGAAAATAAGGGGAAGGGCTCGGTTTTGGGAGAAGTGAGAGAGGGCGTTGAAAGAAAAAAAAAATATAATAAAAGAAGGAAGAACCGAGAAGAGAAAGGAGGAGGAGGGGAAAAAAGGAGAAGAAAATGGAGAGCTGCGGGAAAGAAAAGAATGAACGGGGAAGAGCAGAAAAGAAGAAGAAGTAGAGAAGAACATAGAGAGAGAAGGAGGTAAGTCGGTTTGTTTCTGTCTTTCTATTAAATTTTTTTTTTATGCATATGTTGTTCCTTCCACTTGCTGCCCATATCTTCAATTACCCAGCCATCCTGTCCAAAACCAAGCCACCTGGCCATCCACCATTCCCATATAAACCCAGCAACACCTAATCTACTCCAATCGACACACTCCTATGCCTTTCCAACCACCCAAGCTTGCAACCTATAATCCTCATGCACCCGGCTACCTAGCCATGGAGAAATCATCATCACCGCAACTCCATCTTCGTGATTCCCCACCGTGTCATACCCATTGCTGCTTTAGCCCCACCAAGCACCAAACCCAAGCTTCCACTCACATAATCATCTAAACACCTGTCCAACCCCACTCATTTCCATTTCCTACTGAACCAACCAACACCTCACACCACTTACCTGAACCTAGCCATGTTACAATACCCGAACCTATCCATCAAGCCCTAGACCAGTTCCCCTCATCCAACCATTGGATCAACATTCCTCATCTTACCCTTGATCTTTCCATTAAATATGGGTCATTGATTGAACCTAAGATCATGATATGCTTGAATGAAAATCTGAATTTTGATTCTTTATCGTGTTGATATGATGCCCATTCAAAATCTGATCCATTGAATGTGAAATTTGTTTTGATCATGTGATGAAAATTTGTCCATTGATATTGAATTAATATTTGAATGCATGAATTTGACTAATTGATGTGAATTTAATCTGAATCGTTGATCTTTAAGATCTAATCATGTGAATGGATGATTAATTAATCTGAACCATTGATTTTAATTTGATGATGATTTAATGATGAATTAATTTGAGCCATTAAAGTCTGATTAACTGATGTTATATGATCTAAACTGTTGATTTAAGATCTTGAATTAATTTCAATCGTCGATCAAATGTGATTTCGGTCACATTGTTGATAATCGATGCATTGAATCTAGACCGTAGATCTGAAAATATGTTTTGATTTATTGACTCACATGCTTTGGTTGTTTCTCACGTGCCATATTTGATGCTATATTGTTCACATGCTATATTTGGATGCTTATATGCACAAACTGCTATAATTAGAATAATCACACTGCCATGATTGGAATGATTATACTCACATGCTATATTAAATGTTGATTGCCATATTTAGATGTTTACACTGCTATATTTGAGCTCACATTACTATATTGGATTGCTTACATTGTTATCATTGAATACAATAATTAGGGTAGGAAACCCTAAAAATAGAAAAATAGCAATTAGGGTAGAAAATCCTAAAAATAGAAAGAAAATAGCAATTAGGGTAGAAAACCCTAAAAATGGAAAGAAAATAACAATTAGGGTAGAAAACCCTAAAAATGGAAAGAAATTAAAAATGGTAGGAATTTAGGTCTCATCCCTAGATCCTATTAACAAAAATAGAAAGAATTTGGTACACATCCCAAATAAAAATGGTAGGAATTTAGGTCTCATCCCTAGATCCTATTAACAAAAATGAAAACAATAAAAATGGTAGGAATTTAGGTCTCATCCCTAGATCCTATTGACAAAAATGGAAGGATTTTGGTACACATTCCAAATTCGACTCTCACAAATTTCGAACTACGTCGTACCTGATTTCTAGGGTAAACCCTAGAATACGTAGACAATTTGGGAATCCCAAATACAGTACAAAGCCACCCATCAACCACATATCCAGCATAAACTTCAACTTGAATAAAAAAATCTAATTGAAGCACATGCATAAATCACTTTCATAATCTTTAATCACAAACCATTCGAACTACGTTTTTGGACCTGATTTCCAGGATTGGAATACGTAGGCAGTTTGAGATGTCTTACACATCTCAGATTCAGTCTAAGACCGAACCATCTTTGGTTCGATTCACTGTATAATATTGTACATTACATTTGCTTGTTTATTTTCTTTAAAACATGATTGGCTGAACCCTAGGTTAGAACAACTTAGCAACTTGGTTTAGGACATCTCCCATTGAACCCTAGTCATCTAGTTGACCAAGCACAGTCAAAATTAGAATTTAAGGAAAGTTTAGGAGGCCGATATTGATCGGGAGGTTTGGGTGCCTAACACCTTCCCATAATCGTACCCTGAATACTTACCCGATCTCTTGCAGACCAAAGAATCGATACATTGGGTCACAAGTCAATAGAAGTCTTACCTTAGGGTGAGGCTACATTTTTAGAGGTCCTAGACCTTAATCTAGGTGGCGACTCTAACAGAACAATCGATCTTCATCGATTACGGATACACATTTCATCTCGAGGAGGATCAATCGTTTTCCATTGTCCTCACATCGGGCCATATGAGATTCTAGCTAAACATGGAAAGGTGGCTTATCAGCTAGCACTACCACCGTCTATGTCAAACGTACATGATGTATTCCATGTTTCATTATTGAAGAAGTACGTCAGGGACCCAACACACGTTTTGACAGTGGATCTACCTGATTTGACTGATCATTTGACATTTGAAGTAGCACCAACTGAAATCACCAGCCGAAAGGTTCAACGACTATGCAATCGTGATATCTACTACGTTATGGTCACCTGGAGAAGCCAATATATAGAAGAAATCACATGGGAAGAGGAGAATGCTATGTGAAAGCAATACCCTCATCTTTTTGACTCGGAAGGTATGTATCAATTTCGAGGACAAAATTTTAAAAAGAAGGGGGGAGTTGTAAGACCCGTGTCAAACTAACCGATCTTACCACCTTGTACCAGGTCTACCTATTATGGTCGAGCCAAGTGGACCAAGTGCATGAAGGAAATCATAAAACCAGGTATGAATTTGACCTAAAATAGTAAATTTGAGGATAGGGTCGCATGCCTAAACAGGTAGGGTCGACCCCACCTCAATAGAAGTCCAACCCATGACTTTTCAGTCGTAGGGTCAGATGACTTGAGAACCATAGGGTCGACGGATCCTGCGACCCTATGATCGACCCTATGATGACAGACTGAAACGTAAATTAGGAAACTTTTCAAATTTCAAGGAGTCCTTTCCTAATCTCGATGGGACTTATTTTGGGAGGTTTTCCTCTATAAATAGGACGTCCCTTAGCCTATTTCACTCCTTTTAGAACCCTAATTGAAAGTGAGAGAAAGAGAAGGAGAAGGAAGAGAAGAAGAGAATGAAAATTAGAGAAAAGACTAAGGAAGAGGAGAAACTTCAGAGAAACCTCTGAATCTCAGCCAACTTCAGGTATGAATTTAATTTCCTCATAAGTTAAGAGCCTAGAATGGAATATGGAGAAGTTAGGATTCGGAGAAACCCAAATCATCTATCCATGGATGAGTTTCGAAGGAATCCATGTAAGTAATCATCAGAGGCAATGGAAAGTGTGTAAAAATCATAGTTATGAGTCATTGAACAATATTAGAATGGACCTACGAGACATCAGGATCAATCACATACCCTCGGGAAGTCCCAGGGAGGGTGTGGTCGCACATAGGGTCAATTGATAACCGACCCCATGTTCGACCCTACCCCTAGGGTCGATTGGGTAACCGACCCTAGGTACTACCCTACTTGCGACCCTATGATTTCAACTAGCCTAAATTTGTTGGAATTAATTCTAATTAGAATCTATCGACTTGTTAGGTTTTTCTAGTGATTTAGAAGTGATTCTTAAAGCTTGAACGAGGATCTACACTCAATCAAAGGTGAGGGAACAAGACCTAAACTAATTGGATAATAAAAAGCTATTTTTGCTTATTGAGTCCTATACCATGATTGATTCTATGCGTGTATGTGTGTATTGTGCATTTAACATGTCATCCAATATTTCTGCTATTACTGTTCATGCATATTTAATTTCATTTATATTTAATTTCATTTATTTATAAATGATGATGATGGTGATGTTAGGAACAGGCATATGAATATTTATGTGTGGTTAGTGTATTTGATGCGAGTGGGGCATCAGGGGGAGAACGTGATATCGTGGTGTGTCCTGGTCACCAGACTCAAACCCTATCTCTACTCAAGTCTTGTCCATTAACATTGTCGTATCGCCATTACCTTAGCAGAGCTATTACGTCGTAGAGCATCAGGGGAGGTGGTCTCGGACCATGTAGTCTCTGACTCTGTCGGGGGGCCTTAGCTCTATCTCTATGGACGTATTGAGGGATGCTGGGGTGAGGCCTTGGATACACTGTTTGACATTAGGATTGATTAGTTGCGAGCCCAGTTTGCAAGCCCTCACCAACAGGGGCTTACGTGTTGGTATGGGAGCATGTGGTACTTTAATGCCGATACCCATTGGGTACACTGTTTCCATGGTGGGTGCATGTGGGATGGCAATGCCGATATTCATTGGGCGACTTCACACACTCGTGTATAGAGGTGAGGCGGCCTCCGAACCTTTCTATAGCACATTGCAAACTTATAAACCAGAGCACAGATATGAATTGAATGCATGCATATGTTTGTTGCATTTTTTTGTTTGCTCACTGAACCGTGATGTGTGCTCACCCTTTTCGACATCAAATATTTCAGTTGATGATGCAGGTAACACGGTTGAAGACTACATGAATGCTCCTGTGTATGGGCAAGTGGCGGCAATGAACGCTGAAGTGATGATGGAGTCGCATGATTCGACATGCGAGTGCAACTCCTGTGTTTTTTATTAGACTTTTATTTGGATTATACAGACAATGTATTTAAATTAATTATTTAAGTTTATGTCTCAATATTTTTGAGAATAATTGGTTAAATTATTTATTTTATCACATTTAGATTCTCAGTTCATTTAATATTTAAGACTTCCGCTATTGTGTATTTACTCTGATTATTGTCATGGATATGTATGGTTTAAGCAAACGGACACAGCATATTTGAGATCCTGGTTGAACCGTTGGTTTATTAGCAGTTCATCACACCATTCTGAATAGTACGGAATTGGGGTGTGACACGTTGACCCTGTACCTTTTTAGTCATCCGACTCTACGACTAAAAGTCATGGGTTAGACTTCTGTTGTGGTGGGGTCGACCCTACCTATTTAGGCATACGACCCTACCCTCACATTTACTATTTTTGGGTTAGACTCATACCTGCTTTTGTGACTTCTTCATGCACTTAGTCCACTTGGCTCGACCATGATAGGTAGACCTAGTACAAGGTGGTAAGACCGGTTAGTTCGATACGGGTCTTATAGATGAGTCTCAATCCCTTCAACTCCATAGGAGCTACTCTATAGGTGCCTTTGACACAAGTATTGTCCTTGGTAACAAGTCGATGACGAACTCGGTCGCATGATCAGATGGTAATCCAGGTAAGTCTCCTGGAAACACATCTGGCAATTTATGCATCATATCAATATCTTCCATCTATGGTGCTTCTTTGGTAACGTATACCACAGATACCATATATCCAATTTCTTTCTCTTCAAAGCATCTCTTCTCCTTTAGCATAGAGAGGATCAGCTTTCACTTCTTAGGCAACATGCTTCCAATAAGACTAAATCATATGCCGTCTTTTATTCTTGAATGATAACCTCTTCTATGCATAACAACTTTGTACAGTGTTGAGACAACCAGTCTATTCCCAAGATGACGTCAAAGTCTGCCATCTCAAGTCGATTTTGGTTGCATCCAAATTCTGTCAATCCATATGATTCGATCATTGTTCATAACACTCATCTATTACAACATCTAGTCCAAAAGGGCTTGAACTAGTAAAATCTGGTTTAAAGGTCTTAAGAGCTTGTTTAGTTCCTTCATCTCTTATGATTTTTCAAAGACTATCATCAAAATCTCATATCTTGAAAAACTCATTAGCTTATATTTCCTTTTATCATTAGGTTCTACCCTGATCTCTCTTTCATATACCTCAAAAAATATCTTGTGATTGTTACTTCATATCCCAAGTCTATCTATAAGCATTGGGGTATATGCTTATAAATTCATTAATTTTACCAAACTTTCTTAGTCTTTACTTAATCATTTCATTTAACATTGGACATAACTCAGTATTACTTGTACTAATATAATTACTATCAATGTCATGATTTTTGACTTTATCCTTGTATCCACTCTTAGATTCGCCTTTAGGAATCTTCTGCCTTGTCAAAATTCATACCGATATAGCCATCTTTAACTCTACTTGAGTGCTATCTATTTCTTTACTGGCTACTCTTGATAGTTTTCACTTCTTGCTCATGCATCCTTTTATAGGCATGACTCATATCCATCTATTCAGTAATCTTGAAAACAGATTCTCCTTACTTCATTTGAGGTTTCTTGGCTATATAGATTATTCTGAAGTCAATCATCTTCCTTCCAATAATTCATTATTCACTAAACATCTTATCAATGGATGTCGAGAAATGTAAGAATCAGAATATTTATCCAAAAGCAATTCATTTTCTTCTTTCGAATTCAGGGTAATGATGAGTACTTGCTTTATCTAATGAACTAGGTTTAAAGGACCAGGAGTAAATCTATGGTAATCCAACCAGCATCAAAAGGTCGTTAAGTTGCATGGTGGTCCAAATACATGAAAATAGAGACTTTACAGAACTTAACCTCATGGTTACAGGTTCTATCGAGTATATAATGCCATTGATCAAAGCATTACAAGAATAAATCTGGAGAAAGTTTTGGTACATCAATAAATCAGGTATAAATCGAAAGATGTATGCTCAACATGATTAAACATTTAACTGTTCATTCAGTTCATGTTTCTGTTCATGTTGTCGATCATGAGAGTGGCTCAGATTGATAGAATCAAGACTAATACTAAAGAAACGATATCTATAACTCCAATTGACAGGTTAAATCAAGAAGGTATCCTGTCAAAACACGAGAATTTTAAATCAGGTATGTGCATCCTCTATAATCATAAGAGTAAGTTAATAATGCACCACATCCTATATAAACCTATCTAGTTATATGGCCACAATAGATTTGATTATTTGCTGAAACGTCTGAAGCTTTATCTTCAGAAAATATTCCTCAACCCTAGTTGGATCATTCTGCCATGATGCAGCTATCCCATACATTGGTGGTTGATAAGGGTAACCACCTTGATACACTGCTTGTTGTGCACCAAGCTTCTGCACTGGGGTGTGCATTACTGGAACTTGTTGTATGGTAGGCACGGTGTTATAGCTAACAGGTGCTGGGGTTACAGTGTTGCTACTAATCGGTACCGTACTTGGTTTGACTCAGAGGTGTTGATGTAACATTGGCAACTTGGGTAGTGATTCACATAGCAACTTGCATAGTCGGTTTCATCTGTTGTTGCTCTTGTATTTTGTCAGGCCAAGTTTATTACAACCGTAGCCAAGGCACTTGGTAGTCCAGGTGATTGGCTGGAGTGGCCTAGTTGTTCACCTCCTTTGATTTGCTCCAATATGATTATCATTATTTAGCATCTGCTTAGATGAGTTTTCACTACCCGTTCTTGACCCAGATAGTGGTGGGGTCAAGTTGCAACATCTTCTTAATACTCAGCGGGCAATGGATCAGCGTATGGCGGATCTCACTCTGAGTCTCCACATCATCCAGGAGTATAGCTTTATCTTATTTTATAGTTACTCACATTTTTTTTTGTATATGGCCATTGTTCTCTTATCTTTGTTGGATTTAGCCCAAGATCTTTCCCCTTACCTCTGCAGGGATTTAGGCGTTACTAGCCATTTTTCTTCTTCTTTTGCCATACATCGAATTTCACATCTTGTGAGTACCAACTCGGTATTCTAATTTTCTGCTTTACAAATGCTTCCTTCTTGCTACTGGACTATATCCTTTGTATACCTAGGCAACTGTTCGACTTATAGATAGTACCCTATACTATTTGCTTACCAAGATAAATTTTGAATTTTCTCTTTCTGTTTGTATATATACATGGTTCCACCTTTTATATGTACATTATTGTCTTGTTTAAGGTCTGTCTCAACCAACACAGGTGCTTATGGGGTATTTGTATTAAAGCTTTTAATTTATCCTAACTCAGTTCATGGACTCTAGTGGAAGTATTCAAGTTTGATGGGCAAGGCCTAAGGGCTCTGATACCAAGTTGTCACACTCCAATTCTGCACCAACCAGAATGATGTGATGAACCATCAATAAACCAACAGTTCAACCCAGATCTCAAATAGGCTATCCCCACCATGTTAAACCAAAACACATTCCACATTAATCAGAGATAATAAAGTAAATAGCAGAAGTCTTACAGATAATGAACTGAGGTCTAGTCATGATAAATAATTAATATTCTATTTATCTCCAATTGACCAAAACATAATTTAATACATATTACAAATATCCAAATACGAAAGTTAAACACTAAGCGTATCCATAGTTGAAAGGCTAGCTTAACGAATCATAGTCCTCCGCAGCTTGCTCATCATAGCCGCCACCTATTCATATGTTGGCGTGTCGACATAATCTTCAACCGTAATACCTACAACATCAGAAACTACAAGAATTACACGTGCGAGGTTCAGCTCTCCAACTTGAGCTCAGTGAGTAAACAAAATAATGCAACAAATATATGCATGCATTCAATTCATATCTTTGGTCTGGTTCATAAGTTTGCAATGTGTAATAGAAATGATTGGTGGCTGCCACACCTCTATACACTAGTGTGTGAAGCCACCCAATAGATCAAACGCCATTGCCATCCTACATGCACCCACCATGGAATAGGGATAGAGCTAAAGTGCTTAGGACTGCACCGCATCACACTTCCCCTGATGTCCTACCCATACCAACACGTAAGTCCCTATTGGCGAGGGCTTGCAAACTGGGCTCGCAACTAACCAATCCTAATGTCAACAGTGTATCCAAAGCCTCACCCCAGCATCCCTCAATATGTCCATAGAGATAGAGCTAAGCCCCCCTGACAGAGTCAGAGACTACACGGTCTGAGACCACCTCCCCTAATGCACTACGACGTAATAGTTCTGCTAAAGTAATGGCGATATGACGATGTCAGTGGACAAGACTTGAGTAGAGATAGAGCTAGAGTCTGGTGACCAGGATGAACCACAGTGTCACGTCCTCCCCCTGATGTCCCACTCGCATCAAGTACACTAACCACACACATACATTCACATGCATATTCCTAGCATCATCATCATCATTATGTTATAAATAAACGAAATTAAATATGCATGAGCAATAATAACAGGAATATTGGATGACATGTAGGGGTGCATGTTTTACCCTGACAACCCGAACCTGCCCAGGCCCGCCTTAAACCCTGGCAGGGTTGAACCCGGTCCGAACCCTGACAGGTCTGGGTTAGGGTTTAATTTTATATGAACCCTGACAGGGTTGGGCTAGGTTAGGGTTGACCCCCTCGGTTGAACCCGGCCCAACCCGACCCTGTATATATTTGAATATATTTATATATATATATATATATATATATATATATATATATATATATATATATATATATATATATATATATATATATATTTATAAATATATTTATTTATTTATTTATTTATAAACCCTAAAATAAAACCTAACCTAAGCCGCATCTCAGTCTCTCAGATTCTCAGACTCAGACTCTCAGTTCTCTCGTCTCTGTTCTCTCATCTCTCAACTCATCTCTATTCTCTCGTCTCTGTTCTCTCATCTCTCTCAGAGATTCAGAATCACAGGATTCACAGCAGCCTTCCCAGTTCCCCTTTTTTTCTCAATCTCGCTCGAACGAACGAACGACGAAACCCTAAGGCTAAGATTTACGGCACTCCTTCATCTGATCATCTCTTGTTTTTTGCAATCTCTGGTTTGGTAACTTTGGCTCCTCTCTTTTGTTTCAATTTGGAAAGTTGGGAAGTAGAGATTTGTATTCAAACGAAACGGCACCTTCAGGCTTCATCTCTTCTCTCAATCTCCCCCTCTCAAATGAAACCCTCAATCACTCAATCTCTCATTCTCTCCGATTCTCTCGACTCTCTTTCATGATTCTCTCCGATTTTGTGATTAGTTGCTAACTTGCTATTGTCAAGGACTTAAGATTTTGAATCGGATACCAGGTAAGTTACCTCAGGCAGTTTATTTCAGTTGGTTTTTTTTGTTGATCGAATTTAATGTTGGCCTCTCCTTATTCTTCCATCCTCTAAAAATTGCAATCCCTTCCCCCAATAACTCTGGTTTGGTGGTGCTAGGTCTTGTGGTTTGGTGGTTCCTGGTCTTGATGGGGAAAAAAAGAGGGAAAAAAAGAGAAATTAATTGCAATCCCTTTCCCAGTATTGAACCAGCTTTCACCTGGGAAGTTGGATTTTTTTTTCCTCTTTTTTTTTTACCGTGTTATTTTGCTGGAACTGGAAGGGACTGTGGGACTGTGGGACTGATGTGTTTTAATGGAAAGAAGAGAAAATATGGTTTTTTTTTTACTTCTAATGATTTTTTTTTTCTTTTTTTTTTTTTGTAGAAAATATGTACTGTGAGTGAGAGGAGGACCAAGGATAGGAGTTGGGAAGGCCAAATTGTAGATCATGAGTTCATGACCATCATTTTTTCCCATTTATCAGATCTTTATGTTAAACATTTAAACTTGTTATGATTTGTATTTGTTCCTTGTTAAACACTTAAACTGATTTGGTTTGTATTTGTTATGTTCTTAAAAGAATATCATAGGTTGCTAGTATTTGTCATATGTTTTAAGTTGTAATTGTTATTTGATAATTTGCTGTATGTTTAGGGTCAATCAGGGTTAATATTAGGGTCAATCTAACCCTGAATCGGCGTTAATCAGGGTTGACCTGGCCCAACCCGGCCCTGTCATGGTCAATCAGGGCAGGTTAGGGTTAGTGTAAGACCCGTGTCAATTTAACCCGGTCTTACCATCTTGAACCAGGTTTACCCATCATGGTCGAGTCAAATGGACCAAGGGCATGAAGGAGATCAAGATCCCAGGTACGAAATCGACCCAAAAACACTTAATTCTAGGGGAGGGTCGATACCCGGTGAAGGCAGGTCGGACCTCCCAAAACAGAAAGTCATACCTTCAGTTTTTAAGGGAGGGTCGGACAGCTTAAGACCCTAGGGTCGACGGGATCATCGACCCTCCCATCGACCCTCGGTTTCTGATGAAACTGAAATTAGGAAATTTCTTAATTTTCGGTTGGGATTCTTTCCAAATCACAATGGGATTATTATAGGACATTCCTAGTCTATTTAAAGGACGTCCCTAAGCCACTTTCACTCCTTTCACAACCCTAATTGAATTGAGAGAAAGAGAGAAGAAGAAAAGGAGGAAGAAGAGAGGCAAGGAAGAGAATCTAGCAAAAAGGAGAAGAAATTGCAGAGAAAAGTAATCTTCTCAGGTATGGATACTAATTCCATGAGTTTCTACAGACCTTAGGTTAGTAATTGAAGAGAAAGTGATCTCGGAGAAACCCAAATCATCCATCCATGGTTAGGTTTTCATGGAAAATCATAGGAGGATGCACGAAAATGAGAAAGATGGTTTATACATGGTTCTAGACCATGGAATGAATGTTGAGTGAATGTAGGAAGCAAGCCATAGGACCCTAAACACGAAGAGTGGATTAAAAAGTGGAAATTGGACCAGAGTGCACCGAGGGTCGATAGACCATCCGACCCTAGGTGTTTCTGACCATCGACCCTCAGCATTCGGGAAGTTCAGAACGGAGGGAGGGTCGATAGACCCATCGACCCTAGCATCGACCCTCAGTTGACAGAATGGTTTTTAAATTCTGAATTAATTCTAATTAAATTCTATCGACTTTGTTAGGTTTGCTAGCAATATAATAACATTATAAAGGTGATTTTAAAGCTTGGAAAAGTATCTATTAGCAAGCTAAGGTGAGGAACCTTAACCCCAAACTAAATTGGTTAATAATAAATTGTTTTCTATTTCTTGAGTCCTATGCCATGTTTGATTCTATGCGAATATGTTTGTAATGTGCATACAAAGATGCCATCCAATATTTCTATTACTTGTTCATGCATATTTACTTTATTGTTTATAACATGATGATGATGATGATGATAGGAATAGGCATGTGATTGTATGTGTGTGGTTGATGTGCTTGATGCGAGCGAGTACGGGGAGGGTGTGATGAGAACGCCAATAAACGTTAACCTTTGGCGGGTCTCAAAGACTTTAGCTCTATCTCTAACTCAAGTCTTGTGCATTGACATCGCCGGATCGCCATTACCTTAGCGGAACTATTATGTCGAGAGTACGGGGAGGTGGTCTCGGTCCTTGTAGTCTCTCGACTCTACCGGGGGGCCTTAGCTCTATCTCTATGGGCACCCGAGGGACTGCCGGGTGAGGCCTTGGATACACCGTTTGGCATTAGGATTGGTTAGCAAGAGCCCGGTTTGCAAGCCCCTCGCAACAGGGGCTTACATGTTGGTATAACATTATATAGCAATAAACGTTAACCTTTGTTGTATAATGTTATGGTAGGGTGGATGGGGGACGACGATAAACGTTAACCTTCGGGCGGGCTTCCACACCTTGTGTATAGAGGCGGTGTCAATAAACGTTAACCTTTAACCTCCCAACCTTTCTATTGCACATTGCAAACTATAAACCAAGACCAAAGATATAAATTGATTTTTGCATGCATATGTATTGTTGCATTGTTTTGGCTACTCACTGAGCCGTGTTGTGTGCTCACCCCTCGACGTCGAATATTTTAGTTGATGATGCAGGTTATACAGTTGAAGATTATATGAACGCGTCGGCGTATGGAAACGTTGCAGCCATGGAAGTTGGAGCTGAAGACGATACACATGATCCCTCTTGCGAGTGCAACTCGTGTGTATTTGATTAGATATTTTTTGTAGGTTTCTTTATTGGATTTATAAGACATGTATTTGGTATTTAAATATTTATGTCTCAGTTAAACACATAATAATTTGCTATTATTTATGGGTATCATCTTAGTTCTCAGTTCATATTATTTATAAATTTTCCGCTATTGTGTATTACTCTGATTATGATTGTGGATGCGTGTAAAGTTCGGATAACATGGGGATAGCCTATTAGAGATCCTGGTTGAACCGTTGGTTATTTAGCGGTTCATCACACCATTCTGAACAGTGTGGAATTGGGGTGTGACAGTTAGGCCCAATCCTGTCAAGGTCAGGGTTAGGGTTGTACATTTTCTGACCCTGGCAGGGTTGGGCTGGGTTAGAGTTAAGTTTCAATAGTCAGGGTTGGGGTTAGGGTTTTGAAAAACCCGGCCCAACCCGACCCTGTTGCAGCCCTAATGACATGTAAAATGCACATTACAAGCATACAAGCATAGAATCATTCATGGCATTGGACTCAATAAGTAACAACTTGTTATTAGCCAATTAGTTTGGGTCTTGTTCCCTCACCTTTGGTTGATAGTAGATTCTCGTTCAAACTTTGTAATTCACTTTTAAACCACTTGAAAACCTAACAAGTTGATAGATTTTTTATTAGAATTAATTCCCATGTGTTTAGACTAACAAAAACTGAGGGATTGCTGGTGTGGCAACACCTGTAGTCTCAGTTTCTGTGACCACAGGGCGTGGGGTTGCAAGGTAGGGTAGCACCTGGGGCCTCAGATTCTGCGACCACAGGGTGTAGGGTCGCAGGTAGGGTCAGACATACTGCGACCCTATGTGCAACCACACCCTCCCTGGAAACTTCCCAAGGCATGTGGTCGGACGTGTGGGTCTCGTGGGGTCAGACATCATGCGACCCTACGTGCGACCACCCGTGTCATGGTCGACCTTTCACTCTTAAGTCCATTCCTTCATGTTTGAATCCTTTGGCTTATCTTCATGGTCCTTCCTATGATTGTTTTATGACTCAAAACTACAATTTTATACACTATCCATTGTCCACAATAATTTTCTCCATGGATTCTCTTGGAATTTGTCCATGGATGGATGATTTGGGTTTCTCCTAATCCTATCTTCTTCATGAACTATTCTAGGCTCTTAAATAAATCATGGAAATTAGGTTCATACCTTAGGTTTGCTGAAGATTCAGAGTTTTCTCTGAATTTCCTCCTCCTTAGTCTTCTTCTTCAATTCTCCTTATCTTCTCATTATCTTCCTTCTCTTCTCTTTCTCTCTCTTTCAATTAGAGTTCTAAAGGAGTGAAAGAGGCTAAGGGACGTCCTATTTATAGAGCAAAACCCTCCATATTAAGCCCCAATGAGTTTAGGAAAGAACCCCCCCCCTTCAGATTAGGAAGGTTTCCTAAATTCGGTTTCTGGCTGTTTCCGTGGGGTCGGATGTAGGGTCACAGAATCTGTGACCCTACGTTTTTAAAATGTGTGACCCCATGACCAAACGTCATGAGTTGGACTCTTTTGAGGTGGGGTCGGTTGCACCAGTTTAGGCATGCGACCACACACTTATATTTGACTGTTTTTTAGTTATATTTCATACCTGGTCTTGTGGTTTCTTCACGCACTTGGTCCACTTGGCTCGACCATGATAGGTAGACTGGTCATGACACAAGAATGTAAGGTTAGACTGGGTTCGTGGCATGCGGGTCTTACACCGGCGCCGAACCTGGCATAAGGTTTATCACGAACTCTATAGCCCTGTCCGGAGGTAGACCTGGGAGATCTTCTGAAAATACATCTGGAAACTCTCGTACCCCAATTCCGACTGAACCAGAAGTGTGAGTGAACCGTCACTGAACCAACGGTTCACACCAGGATCTCAATGAGACCGTGTCCACTCATACAAACCATTGTACATAACCATAATCAGAATATAATAAAATACAACGGAAGTCTTAAATAAAATGAACTGACTGATCTATTGATAAATTTAATAAAATATCTATTTATTCAAATATCGAAGCATAATTAAATATCCTTATATCAATTGTATCTCCAACCAAAAATAAATTAAATAAATTAAATCAACTCCTAGAGGTACACGCAGAAAGGGCATTCGCATGAAGCGTCATGCTCGTCCTCTCCTGCTTGCACGTCCAAAGCAGCCACGCCTCCGTACACTGGAGCATCCATGTAATCCTCTACCTTATAACCTGCATCAACATCTAAAAACATGTATATATACAAGGATGAACTCACAACTTAGCTCAGTAAGGCAATCAGACAATGCAACAAACATATGCATGAGTAACATTCACATCATGGTCTGGTTTTAAGTTTGCAATGTGCTATAGAAAGGATTGGCGGCCACCGCACCTCTATACATGAGTGTGTGAAGCCGCCCAATGGATCAAACACCACTGTCGTCCCACATGCACCCTACCATGGAATAGAGATAGAGCTAAAGCGTCCGGATCAAACACCACCAACATTTCCCCTGATACCCTACCCATACCAACACGTAAGCCCCTATTGGCGAGGGCTTACAAACTGGGCTCGCAACTAACCAATCATATATGTCATCACAGTAGGCCATATCCCAGCACAGCTCCCTACGGCATAGAGATAGAGCTAGAGTCTAGTGGTCAGGCCAGAGACCATAGTGCCACTTCCTCCCCCTAAGACCCTACCCGCACCAAGCATGCTAAGACAAAACGACACGAAAAGGTGCTAGTGTGAGGAATGATCCCAGACCCTCGGCCCTTCCCATTCCACACACCAACGAAAACAATCACATGCCTAACAGTCACATCCTATGCATGAACAATAATAATAACTGAAAGTAAAGGATGACATGCGAGAATGCACAAACATCATTCCATAGAATCATGGTTATTAACAACGTTTTACTATTTATTAAATTATTAGAGGTTTAGGTCTGATTCCCTTACCTGACGCTTGTTTGATAGCTTGCTCCGCATCACAGAATCCAAACTTGCTATCACAAGGTCCTACACGATGTTAGGGTTGAGTTATAATAGCTTTTCTTAGGGTTACGTTGGTCGAAAAACCAACAAGGTCAAAACTCTTCTCACAGAGCAGACCGGTCGCGGCACTGTGGGGAAAGGTGCGACCGGTATGGTCAACCGGTCCCCACAGACCTGTCCCCGAGAGGTACCGGTCGAAGTACCGGTCGTATAGGGTGCGACCGGTATGGTCGATCGGTATGTCTCCGGAAGACCATACGCTTAGTTTTCGCTTTCCGTCGGTCACCCTCTATTGATCCTAGGGTTTCTCCTATACAATCTAGGTCAAAGCAAAGAGTTAGAGTGGTTTCCCACTCCATTCAAGTCCTAGTTTCGATGATCTTCAACCTATAACTTGAATCTAGGGTTTACCAACTAGATTATGGTTTGATGGTAAAAATATGGATTAGATCAATACCTCGTTTTGCATGGTATTGATCCAAACATGACTAACCATCCTAGAACGATTAAAGTAGAGGAAGGTTTAAGCACTTACCATTGGTTTGCGGTAACATGTTCTTCGTCCAACGACAATGGCGGCTCTTCCCTCTCCTTCCTAGCTTCTTCTCCTTCTTCAACCTCTTTCTCCTCTCTAGGGTTTGTAAGGATCAATGAGAGAGGTTTTAGGAGGTTTAAGGGTCCTTATATAGGCTAGGGTTAGGTTTAGGAAGCCTCCTAACATTAGGAAACTCCTTCGGTTCGAAATTTAAAAAGTGGGACCCGCAGAGATCCTTTTCCTGATCTAAGCTGCGCAGGCCATACCGGTCGACCGTCGACCGGTACCAAGACCGGTACCATCGACCGGTATGAAGTATTTCATACTTAATTTGGTCCGATTTCATACCTGTTTGTCATTCGCTCGTCCCGTCTGGTCCGGTGATGATTGGAAGACCTGTTACGACATGAATTAAAGGTTTAGATCGGGTTCATGGAGTGCGGATCTTACAGGTTATGCCGTAGGACATGGAGAATTTCACCGCGATACACCCAGCCAAAATAATTAAAGGGAAGGTTTTGGGGAAAATCACTGAAGGGTGAGTGAGTGAGTGAGCAGAGTGGCGGATATTGGGAGAGAAAGGGAGAAAGCCGAAGGGAGGAGCTCGAATCCTGTAAGGGGTTATCAGGGATTTCTTTTAGGGTTCCTCATATGGGTCTTTTGGACTTCGGTTGAGTTAGATAGAGGGGAAGCTAAGAAGAGGCCGGCGGGTTTTGAGGGTGGAAAGGAGGGCTTGAGAGTGCCTTAGCCAGATCGGGGAAACAGTGAGAGGGTGAGACAAAAGAAGAGGAAGATCAGAGACGGGAGCCGAGATCGGAGGGGAGAGATCTGAGAGCTGGGAGAAGCCTGAAACTCGGAAAGGGAAGCTCCAAGTTATTATCCCCATTCCTCCGCCGCCTGAAACTCAGAAAGGGAAGCTCCAAGGTATTATCCCCATTCCTCCGCCGCTCTCTCTCTTCTCTCTCTGTCTCATTTCTCTCTTCTTCCTCTTTCAATCCTCTCTCCTCCCTCTGAAACGTGACTGGTCTGCTTTCCTGTTTTTCAGATTCGAAAAGGGCATTTGATATGATGCTTATGGTTGAGGATTGTGTCTACTGCAACTGGCTTTCGTAAGACGTTAGATGAAAGAATCTCCACGTGTTGCGCATCTGAGAATAGCAGCTACGTCTCTTGCGGATACCCTCGCAGGAGACGATTTGAATCCTACATCCATTCTATGGATACATCCATTCTATGGATGCCACGTAGACTAGCATCCATCTAACGGTTACTTGTAAAATATCTCATTTGAAGATATTATAGGGAGAAACACCGGAGAAATCTCCCCAATCTTCTCTCTAGCAAATCTCTCTCCCCAGTAGAGCACCTCGTAGGTTGAGAACTCGCAATGTAGTCGCTACTCCAATGGCTTCTAATGCTGCTTGATCCGTAATTTTATTACATTTTGCCAGATCCAAAGTGGATAAATTTTGGGAAGATTTTATGAGGTCGATAACTCCTATGTTTCCGATTTGACTCCGTACAAACCTTGGTTAAAACAGGGCAACCAATCGCGCCTAGATGCCATCGTTGCCAACATTGTTTGGACCTAATTCCTCGAACTCATCGAGAACCCTCAACATTTGACAAAGATTAAGGCTGAGAACCTGAAAATCAGGGCATGATTCGGCTATGAATTCAAGGTTGTATTACTGATCCCTCCCTTGCTTCCAAAGTAATCAAGTTGGGGAACCTCGGCAAAAATTTACAGAGGAGTTCAAGTTCTAAGATCCATAAAGCCAAACAGGTTAGCCCTCTACCCTCAACCACTGATTACAAACCTGAGCACAAGATTTTCTGTCATTCAGATCAAGAACCCATTAAGAACTAACCCTAATACATCGTCCCCAAAAGCTTCCATAAAATGGATTCTCTTTCTCTCTTTTTTTTTCTTCCCTCAAAAACCCTAATTCCTCAAAGAAGCTTTGTTCTCTGTTTTTGTGTAATATAAAGTAACAGATCTTAGCTACCCAAATGTCACCATAAATACTTCCATCAAAGGTGATATCAGCAGATTTTCCATAGAAAGAACAGAGTTTCCGAACAAAGAAACACTAGAACTCAATTTAAGAAAGCACTGAAACGAGACCTGCGTAGAGAGCTTCGTTGGAAGAAGAAAGAGATTTGTAGGAGGAAGAAGAGAAGATTGTAGAGATTTTTCTAGAAGAAGAGAGAGATTTGCGAGAGATAAGATTGGGGAGATTTTTCTGATGTTTCTCGCTATAATATCTTCAATTGAGATTTTTTACAAATAACCATTACACGGACCACTAACAGATGCAGCATATCCTGTCGCGTTATTCACTATCGCAGATGAACCCGTCGCTTAAGTCACCCAACCCCCAACTTTGCATCTAATTTCATGGGCACCCGCCATTGTGATTAATAGAAAATACAAAATTACCCAATAACACTCCCTAATAACTTGACAATCAAATAACAATTTGGGAATCCAATTGAAAGAAAAAGGCATAGGATGTTCGTTTTGTTTGTACAAGAGATTAGACTACTGATGTCATGACGAAACCATTGGCGGTTTCCAGATTTAAAACAATCAGAGACAATCTCATTATACACGACATATAGATTGCTTGAGGGGGTGTATTAACAAACCGAATCTAGATAATGTGGTATAAATAAAATCAGGAAGCTTCTTTTCTATCATTAATAACGTAACCTATCAGGGTAGACTTACGTGAGAGGGAGACCCCGCATGGTTTTGTAATGAGTCTCATGCACATAGGACTCTCACATGTGATATGGAGTCTCTGTGTGCCTGGGACTCCCGAGTGTTACGAATGCTCTTGAGTTGCAAATTATCGTCTCTCAATACCGATTCTTTCAATCATCTCTTTCCCTTGACAATTCGCCATGATCGGCCTCTCAATGTCCACCCTCGTCACAGCTCCTTCTCCAACTTTATTCTGCAATTCTTTTGCTTCACTTAAACTGCGCAACACTTAACTACAAATCCCCTCCTTTCTCAGTCCAATCTCACATTTATTCTTCTGTGGCGAAATTCCATGGCCGCCAACCAAGAACCTTACCTACTATTGAACCTCCCAAGTTAGGGCTTGACCTCGAAACACCTTCATATCCACTCTACCCATCTTTGAATGCTCCGCAGACACAAGAACCATATGTGATGGGGTGGCTGCTGAAGGAGAGGATTGTATTCTTGGGCAACAATATCGATGATTATGTCGCTGATGCAACTATTGGTGAGTTGTTGCTCATGGACGCTCAAGATCCTACCAAAGATATTCGTCTCTTCATTAATTCTCACGGAGGGTCGCTGATGTAATATTTTAGGTTTCTTTCATGGTGAACGATTGGTTTTCTGCTTTATCTTGATTACTTGTCTTTTTCCTTTTATATTGGATTGCGATATATGCAGAAATCGGTTTCTGAATTATGGGATTTGTTCATGACCATAGAATAATGTTGCTAGTTTGATGTGAAGGGAGCTAGATAATAATTCAGACAGTAATTGAAGGGAAGCGTGTTTTGAATTTTTGCAATTTCGGGTTGACAATTTAAATAGATGCTCCTTCATTCTCTGTCAAGATGTTGTGAAGATGTTAACGAGCATAATGAGATCGAGTTCTTCCAATTTTCTTGAATTTCCTAATATCTCTGGAAAATTAGATGCACAGTAGACACAGTTTCTGCATTTTTTTTTTTTACAGCAAACTGTTTCTATATATATATATATATATATATATATATATATATATATATATATATATAAAAGTTTGCTCTTACAACCCTAATAATGGGGCCCACATAATAAATAAACAAAATAAACAATAACTACAACCAACTAAAATCGTGGACCAGGTCCCCCCTACCAATTTGAAATCAACTAATGAAAGATTGACTCCAAAAAATAAAATCAGAAACACTAAACATAAGTGGACCCAAACTGTAACTATAACCCAATACTAAACCACTGCAACCAAACGGTTCCTAGAACCAATAATATATCAAAGGTGTAGCCTGCACTGCCAGTGTAGGCTGTAGGAATCGGTATCCTCGGAACTCAAAAGGGGAGTGGAGGGATGGAGCCTATGTCTCCTTAGCTGGTACACTCTGAAAGATGAAGGAGCTGTGATGTTCTCATCAGATGACATTCAATTATGAAATTGCTAATATATTTTCTTATCTTACATTTTCCTATTTAATTATTGAATTGTATCAACTCTATCATTTAGATGATGCTAAATAATAATCTTAGGTATGTAACCTATCGGATTAGTGGCACCTACACAATGATGTTGCCTTTTGGTTATGATAGCACTACAATGACTCTCTTTGACATCAAAGCATGGCAAATGAGTAGTTTTGATCAAATTTTTGGTTTTATTATTTGGTCTTTAAAAATGAACCGGCGAGTTAACAGATTTTACAATTTAATGATGTTGCAGTGGAAAAGGGGTATCCAGGTCATAAATTTTTCACATGCATGGGCTCTTTTGTGTGTTGTCTAACTGATATTATTTATCTTGTATATCATTTCAAATTAGTGAGGATATGTGTTTCATTGTATAGTCTTACGTTACTTTTAGGTTCTTCTTGTTGAAAGTTGTTCCTTATTCCCCTCTCTATTCTTTGTTTTTTTAATTTTTCACCTTTTCCTATGTTTAGGGCAACAATGGCAATTTATGACGTGGTGCAGCTCCTGAGGGCAGATGTTTCCGCCATTGCACTTGGAACCACAAGCCTCAACTGCCTCAATCCTTCTTTGTGGTGGCACCAAAGGTAAACGTCTTGCAATGCCTAATGCACGGATAATGATTCATCAACCTCTTGGAGATGCTAGTGGGCAAGTAATAGATATGGAGATTCAGGCACAAGAGCTTATGCAAAACAAGAATAATGCCATTCGGATCATCTCTAGTTGCAGTGGGAGGACATTTGAACAAGTCCAGAAAAATATTGACAGGGATCGATACATGCCTCCGATTGAAGCTGTTGAATATGGCATTATAGATGGAGTTACTGATAAAGAGAGCATTATCCCACTCGGGCCTGTACCAGAGAGGGTTAAACCAACACTGAGTTATGAAGAAATAAGAAAAGACCCAAGAAAATTTCTGACACCAAATATTCCTGATGATGAGATATACTACTAGCTTCGGGGACATTGGATGCAGGTAAATCATTTTTTTATTTGTTTTTCATTTAATTTTCACACATTTTCTATATATTAGTTGGCATAGTTGCCACTTGAAAACATGAGTCTGTGTTTTGAATTGTGTGATATATATAAACTTTTGTTCGAAGTGTTACCCAGTAGTTATTTGAATTGGTTTTGTTTCCTGGTTTGAATATATATATATATATATATATTCTGGATGAGTACTTGTGCTATGTGGGGGTGGGAGGATAATATGGTAATTCCAACTGTTGGATAACAATTGAATGGGCTGGAATGGGCTGGATTGCATAGGTATCAAATTTCAGAATAAAAATTTAGTTATGTAATCTCCCATGTATTAACACACTCCCTCTTGATAGTCTAGGATTTTCAATGTTTTATTTTGTCATTTGACTGCCTTTATTTGGGCTAAAACTTGACATGTAAATAGGGAATAAAATACAATCTGATTTCACAAATCTCATTTAAGAGTATGTGAATTATAACTGCAAAACAATCACAAGAAATATATACAATGGCTATAATAAACGGACTTAAAGAATATGGAAGAACAGATTCAGGGACCAGAATTTTTAGTTTTAAAAGAAATCCGAAAAACAGATCTGAACTCAGACAAGAAGCAATAAGGAAGATTCAAAGAAAAAAAATTTGATTCAATATCAGAATATAAAACTGTTAACTGAGAGTAGTTTCAGATCTGGTAACTTGGTTGTCAGCTAGGAAATACCAATCTATAAGAATATAGCTTGTTCTGTGGATCTGTACCACTTAAGAATGAAGTCCCAAAGAAAAAGAAATAAAGAGAAAAAGAAGAAATATGTGAGAGAAAAGGAGATTGTATGATAAGGAGAAAGGGGTGATGTAGATCAAGCAGTGAGGTTCCAACAGAAGTTTTTGCACTGGAACAAGTCCAAATCCTAGGGTCACGAGTTAAATAAATAGCCTAATGAGTTATATGGCTTACCAACCATACCCATCCAAAAGAATTGTTTCAGTTCCTTTATTCTGTTAGGCCCATAAATGAGCTCCCATGGAGGGTTCACGTGTGTGCATATCAACTCTGTCCGAACCTGCCAGTCCCCAAAAGTGTCTTCGATGTCCAATATGCTTTGAGAGGTTCTATAAACTTTTGTTACGTTTTATTTTAAATAATTTATGGTTTTTTTTTTCAATCCCATATAATTCTTGTTGCTTCTCATTAAAAAAATAAAATAAAATAATTCTTGGTGCTTTTCATTCAATTCTTCTACTATTGTTTTTTTTTTTTTTAACTGATAGAATCCAATTTATTTATCCATGGTTTATCCAATTCTATCTCTATTAGGGAATTAGAAATATACTGCTAAAGGAGTTTGTATTATAGTTAATAAATAAATATTTTGGAAAAAAATTGATATTCAAAATTTTGGGATCATTTTGGTTTGCTAATATAAAAAATTAGTAGTAAAAAATAGAAAAAAAAAAAAAGAGTTAAAACACATAAAAAGACGTCCCCTAGTCAACATATTAAGTCTAAGAACTTACCATTTATATTTCCGAAGTTTAGCTTGGACTAAAAAATTGTAAAGATCACAAAAGTTTCAAACTGTAATTTTCATTAGACTCTTTTATTTTTTGATGTAAAGCTTTAGAATAAAAATTTTACACGTAATATTTTACATGATAAATTTTTTTCCAATGTTTATTTTTATCAAGAGGCAAAATATAAAGATCTCTAAAAAAGGAGGAAAAATGAAATTCATTGCGTCTTTCTTTTACCTCTGAAAACTAACATCGGAAATTTTTTAGCATGTAAATATTAATGTAAAATTTTCTTATAAAATGTGATAAATTATTTATGGGCCATAAAAATTGTTCTCAAGGAGTCTAAATTCCTAAGCTGAATTATTTATAAACGTATTTATACGAAATTGCACATTTTTTTCTTTTTTGGCTAAAGGTTAGCAAATGATTGTATTAATAAACGAAGAAGAATAAACAAGATCACAATGATAGTAAAAACTCCACCTTCGGCATTGTCATCAGTAGAGCCCTATCAATGTAAGATAGTACAGTTATTTCAATCTAAACTTTTGATGTTTAGATGCATCCCATACTACCTCCCTAGCTATAAGGTTTAAGCAAGTAGTCCATATCTCCGAAATCCACTCAGTAACTCCCCTTTTTGCCAAGGTATCAGCAACCACATTATCTTTACGAAAGTAATGAGTGAACTTGATTTGTATGTTAGCTAACTCAGCCATCAGTCCTTTTCATTGCTGCCATATATGAAATTGCACATGTATTCTCAAAAAAAAATTGTCCGACCCGTTGACACCCCTACTTGAAGGCTGTACATACCACCCAACATGCCACAAAAGAATCATGTATTATCCACCATGTTGAAGACATCTAGCATGTCTTTTTACATATCATCAAAGAAAACTAACGGCCTGACCACGATAGATATTGTGTGCAATTATATGCATTTTGCGTTTAATGCATTATATCTAATCATTCCAATTTTCAAATCATCAATTTAAATGAGTTCTCTATCATACAAAAATCCTAAGATATTGGAGGAAACCAAATTGGAATTTTTGAAATTTTTGCAGTGGTAAACATAACTAAGAGTTTCTTCTTTAATATACTCTATTGTAATCGTGAAAAATGGATTGTATTTGTAAAAGATTTCGCCGTTTGGGTTTAAGATTTTTTTTTTTTTTCTTGTGATCTAGGAAAAAATTGGATAAGGATTTTGATATCTTGATATTTTTAGAAAAAATTTCAGCTACCACCCAAAAAGAATTGATCAAATCACCTACCACCCAAGTTGTTTAAAAAAATCACCTACCTCTCAAGTTAGACAAACGTTAGTCCATTTACTAATGGGAAAAAATTGAAATAATGTGTAGATGTTTATACCCTTGTCATTTTAAACTTAAAAATGTTAACCTAAACTCTTTTACAATGACAGAGGGATTCACTCTTTCTCCTCGCTTCCCTTGTTCTCCATCTTCTACACTCACTCTCCCTTCGGATCCCTCTGCCAAGAAACCCAGTTCACCTCACTGCTTACCTGATTAGATGGCCGCCGACAGAGATTAGCAGTTCTCCTCTCTTTTCTTCCACTTCTGGTTTTTCTTCCCGTTATTGTTTTTGTTCTTCATTTTCTTCTTCTTCTTCTTACCATGGAAACTTAGTTCTCTTAGAACCAATTTTCAGCGACCATCAATCACGAATTTGCTCATAAAAGCTAGGTCTTGGCTTTCTATTCTTTCTTTTAGGCTTGTAGACGACTTGGGTGTTTCCGGATTCTTCGGTTTTAAGTTGAATTGTTTGGTAAGAACAGAAAGTTTGGACCTTGAGAGTTCTAAACCCACAGAAAGAACATTTTTTGGTTAGAGGAATGAATGAAGAAAATGAAAGATAAGAATGAGAAGTAGAAGAAGAAGCTGCATTAAAGGTAAAGGGAAATGATAGAGGAGGAGAGACAAGAGAATATGAAGGAAATAAGTGACTTGGAATTAGAGAGATCCATGGTGCCTAGTGAGCGATAGCTAAATCACCCTGCAATCGCCAGAAGTTTTTAGGTGATAGATGCAAATGTTCTGGAGAGCGTCTGAACTAGACACAGACAGCCATGGTTGCAAACTGGTAAAACTGATTTACCAAAAAATATAATAATAATAAAAAAAAAAATAAAAAAAAAATAGAAGAGAAGAAAAACTGGTAAAACTGAATTTTCCTTCTCATGGATATAGGACTCCCTAACTACTGAACCCACGGCCCTCCTTCTACTTGAGGAATACCTCTTTGGTCTGCCTATAGATCACTCCAAGCCTCCTCTCCGCAGTAGCTTAGAGAAGAAAACCCCTCGCTCTGATCACTCTTTCTCCTCGCTTCCCTTGTTCTCCATCTTCTACACTCACTCTCCCTTCGGATCCCTCTACCAAGAAACCTAGTTCACATCGCTGCTTACCTAATGAGATGGCCTCCGGTAGAGATCGGCAGTTCGAATTGAGTGGTATGTGATTTTCGGATTTTTGGATTTCAGGTGGGGGTAGGGTAAAAAAATAAGTAAGGGTAAATTGGATTTTTCCCCTTACAATAAGGGTATTTTTGTCATTCAAGTATTTTCTAACGACTGACATCAGCAACTAACGGCTCTGTTAGTTGCTTTTGGATCTTTTTGATAAACGTTTGTCTAACTTGAGTGGTAGATGATTTTTTTAAACAACTTGGGTGGTAGATGATTTGGCCAAATCGTTTTGGGTGGTAACTAAAATTTTCCCATATTTTTATGGTGGAATTCCCTTTAAAAAGGGCACTGTCATTATTCAAATTGTTTTTGGATACCAAAATCAGATTGGGATAAAAATTAAATTGTATTGATGTTCTGTTACAGTTTTTCTACAATTTTGGCAATTTTTTGAATTTTTCCATGTAATTAATTTCTTTTCAACCTGATCTCTACAGAACTTACAAATTCCTGTTAAGTTATTTGTTTGGGTTGTGTTTCTGTTCGTTATCAATCTTGTTTGAATGAAATATTAGTTTGTTTCTTTGGTAGGTACCCACCCAAATCTCTTCTTCCTTCTCCTATAAATATCTCATTTTCTTTACTAATGCAATATATCAATTTCCATCGTGGATCCTTTTTTTTTTTTTTTCTTAAATGCTAGTTGCACATTATCTAGAAGAGAAAATTAAGTTTTCTAAAATGGTTGGGAAAATTATCACTTATCAGACATTCTTGAATATAGGGAAAAAAAAAAAAAACCATAATCATCACTTGGTATGTTGATATCTTTCTTAGAATAGTAACTTCCATCATGGATATAATTTTCTTTAGTACACGATCTTTTTTTTCCACGTGGTGTTGCTTGCAATGTGGTGGTTATTAGTATTTTGTCTTTTGCTTTACCTTCATTGGATTTGCTTTTCTGTGGAAATAATATCTAAGCATGCTATTCAGTTTATTGAATTTATATTCTTTTCTATGAGATAATATCTAAGCTACTGTGGCCTATTACAAAACAAAGGGGTTCAACGGTATCTTGTTTTTTAGACAGAGAGAGTATAGATGTTGAGGACATATTTATTGCTCATGTATCTGGAATGGATAAGATGGCCCATGGACTTCGAAACATTGCCGGTGATAATAGTGAGAAATCTAATCTCTCTGCTGAGCGGTATGAGATTTTGTTTTGACACTGAAATCGGAGTTCAAAAAGAAGTTCAAAAAGGGGCATTAAAACTTCATATGCCTTTTCTCCCACACCTGTTATATGTAATGGACAGCATGAATGCTGGAATATGAGACTGGTACCTAAGAGTATTAGGTCTATCCATGTGTTCTCTACCAAGTCTATTAGGGTACTAATCCCAAAAAAAAAAAGTCTATTAGGGGCTTGGCAAGTTTGACCCAACATGATTTCCATGTTCCTAGAACCATTTGTGAACTTTTCAAGTTAGGATGGGAGGTTCTCAATATTCAAGCTTAAAGTCTCGTTGAGATCTTTTATGGATCAGTTTCCAGAGTCTAATATAGAGATTTTTTTGAAGGTCTCGTTTTTTAACGTAGTCTTCCAAAACTTCATTAGAAGCTCATAATAAACATTGGATAACTCATAAAAAGGCATCGTCCTCACTTTCATTATCTTCATCACTAGATGATTGAATGTTTCCATAGAAACAAACATGGCAATCCTAATTGCTTGAGTCCTCATTTTGGACTGGCTTGCCTAAAGGTCATCCCAAGTTGTTTCTTTGATGGTCTTTTTCTTTTTCCTCCTCTCTTTTGGCCTTCCTTAAAGTGCACTATGGTTATGTGGTCAAATTTGTCGCAATTGTAACAATGGACACCTCTATAATTGGTTTGGACGATATTGACCATCAATAAGTCAGACTATGGAATACAAAGAACATGGTCACACCAAAATTTTAGTAGTTTAACTCTTGTATAAGCATCCCTCTCTTGTAATTTTAGTCATTCATTTGTTTTCCAAAATATAATATATCTTTAAAATTTAAAGTACTACATGACCAACTCTGATTGAATTCAAATTTGATAAATACTCATGCTATCATGGGATGTATTTGTACACAAAATTTAAACCCTAACTAGTTAATTTATGATTGGTCAACAAATAAAACTAACTTTCAAGAAAAATAAAATGAAAAAAGATATGTTATCACTAACTTTTTTTTTCTTATAAACCCAATGTTACTTTCAACCAAAGAAGAGAGACAAGAAAAGAGCTGCTTTATATTAAATATTTAGGTTTGTGGTTCAAGATATCGGTATCGATATTGGTATAGTATTAGATAAATTGATTAATTCATACCAATTTTAGCCACTGCTCTAGTTCAATACCGACTATTCTCTATTTTTAAATCAGTATCGATCACATATCATGCTATCATTGGAGCATACCTAATATTAGATTGATTTCAACATCGGGGACACATGTCCAATCCTGGAATTAAAACCTTGCATAGGTCCCACCCTATGTTGTTATGAGTATTTTTTTTTTAGGATCAGGAGTCACTTTGATACAACCCAATGATTTATTTATATAAAAAGAAAAAAGAAAGCCAATGATGAAAATACCCTCCCCATTGTGGGTTCAAATCGTCTCCTCCCAGTGGTTCTGGGAGGACACGGCAACCTATCTTGGATGGCTGCCACATGGCTCTCGGATGAATCCGAGACCCACGTCTGAGCCGACACCCCTTGTCGGTTCAGCTTGTCGACTGGATGTCGGCTCGGATGTGGGTCTCTGATTCACCGAGAGCCATGTGGCGGCCATCCAAAGCAGGTTGCTACTGTCCTCTCAGAACCACTGGGAGGAGAGGATGGGGATCCCCCATTGTGGGGGCAAGCTTTAATACTTAGCTGTGATATTTTTCATAATTCTCAAGATTCCTTCTTCCAATAAGAATGAATGGCTAACCTTTCATACAAAAACCCTTACATGACGGGCTCTCACGCCCACTTGACTTTACACATCATACAATACTATTTTCATATTATTAAGATCATTTAGATTATGTCAGAAGATCTTTGTTCGGACTCTCCAAAGGAGAGGGTTGGTCTCCTATTGTTCAATCAGTCCAATCGTTCATCAGACAAACTAGGATGATTAGCACACATGTCGACGCAGTCCCACTCGTTCGATGGACGTCTGAAAAAACAAGAGAGAAGCTCCGTCCTCCCAGGAGGAGAAGATAGAGCACTTCCAAAGGTAATTTAAAAGGGTGTTTTTTATATCTTTCACCATAAAAGTGGCAAAAAAATCCAGGTACATTGGCTATGTCCGAAATCAATCTGATCTAGATTGATTCAATGTACGGATCCAAAGGGAAGTTAACACATGGCCGATATAATATCTAATAATATTAAAAGAAGAATGGATCAAGGATTTGTAAAGTCCAAAATCGATATGAATCAACCGATCCAATACTGATTAGTCGAACCATGGTTGGTCGATGATCGAAGGAAAATCTTGGATGGATGGTTGATGATATCAAGTGTTTGGATGCTGCCGATGCTGTAAATCAATTGATGATTACTTATAATCGTGGGGGTAGGTAGGTCACATCCATTGAATGTTGTAAAGCCTTGATTTATTGTATACTTTCAGAGAGAAAAGATATGGAGAAATCCGCCAATAAATCAAAGATTTCCAAGATGGATAGCTTTAAATTACTTATCCTCAGTCTTTTCTGTCAATCAACAGTCTCAGTTTTGAAGTTTTTATCTTTTGGGTCCTTTCCCATTTTTCCACCAAAAACTGCAATGCCAGAAAACAAAGTTCTTTCTCAGTCAGAGGTCTCCTGCCAATCTTGTGTGTTCCATCTGTCTATCATATATATGTAAAATCTTTTTGATTTTATTATTATGGGCAACATTATCTTGCTTGCCTTTGATAACTAATGAGAATCCAATCAAGGATTGATTAATTATCCATTACCAATTATAAATCAAATTTATTTCATTATAGGATTGGAATAGATTTGATATGCAGTTATTATAAATATGTGACACGGTCATGTAGTCTTTCTCTGTGTGAAATCAAAAGGGACTCATACCCAAGGGGAGAAGACTGTAGAAGATCTCTGCTAGGAATCAATTGAAGATAAGGTCGAAAATCAATCTCCTACGAAGAGATATGTCCCATCTATTTTTATTTGACTATGTTATTACTCAATGTGTTTTATTCTCTATATGAGATTGACTAGAATGAATTTATTGGGATTAAAATTCTAATAGTGGTATCAGAGTCATCCCATATGGATTTAAAATCATTGAATATAGAATCGTCATGTATGAATCCATTAAAACATAAAGAAAATTTCTTTTGGTTTTCATTTCAATTTTTGGTAAAAAAGTGAGAGATTTAAAATAATCAAATAATTTTTCGATCGTCAAATTACAAAAAAAAAATATACCAATGTGTAGATCTCCTTGAGACAGTTACGGCGATATGAAAATCGCTGCCATCGTACACCGGATGCTCCGCCACCCCCTGGCGAAAAAAAACGAGTGAGATCTACTCGCTGGATTTTTTTTTTTTTTTAAATGATGTAGGCGGACCGAGTTGACCTGAGACAGAACCGAATATCCAGACCGAATCCTGAAACCGGATAAGACCCGAATCAAGCCAGAACCCGACCCGGATAGGACCCGATCCAGGATGACCCCGACCCAGATAGGACCCGAATCGGGCTGGACCAGCCCAACCCAGACTGGTTTTGGGACCAAACCGGACCAGCCCAACCGGGTTATACAGAACCGAGCCCGAATCAGCTTAGGTCTTAGGGCCTGTTTGGTTCACAAGCAAGTGATCTCACGCGCCAACTTTAATCGGCGCGTGAAGGGTCCGTTTGGCCTGAAATTTGATTACAAGATGAACAATGTGCATATTTATGTTGGTCTGTTGAGATATAATTTCATGTTTTCAATTTTTTGAATCATATTCCTTGTGACTACATACCCGAATTTGCAGATATAACTGTGTAATTAAGTGAAATCTACGAAAGTGACACACCTATTGCATAATTATGTCTGAAAATTCAAGAATTTAAAATGCAAAAGTAGTCAAGTCTGATAATGCACATCCAAAGATGGCATTGTCCAGTTATGTTAGTTACATGCACTAACTTATTAAGGATGTTCGACTGAGGGTTTTCATTCACCCAAAAGTGATAAAACTTTCTGAAGCCATCATTACTTTGCTGCTTTGCTTGGATATCTAAGAGGACCAGTGCATGCTTGTCCCAAAGGATGAGCGTGTAATGCGATTGATTCTTAGGAAAAGAAATTACTTATTAAGGATGTTCGGCTGAGAGTTTTTTTTTCATTACCCAAAGGTGATGAAATATTCTGAAGCCATCATTCCTTGACAACTTTGCCTGGATATCTAAGAGGACCAATGCATGCTTGTCCCAAAGGATAAGTGTGTAGTGCGGTTGACTCTCAGGAAGGGGAAATAATGATCACTTATTTTGCTATGGCTTAATTATTTTCTTGATGTATATGAGTATTGGATATATTAGTTGCATACATGTTTTTGAATATAAATTCATATAGTAAATTTTATCTCAGAATGTCGATACCTGCAAATGAGTTAGCCTCACTGCCTGTATTGACTGGTTCAAATTATAAAAAATGGTATAAAGTAGTGGAAACCCAACTCAGCATGTCAGATATAGACTTAGCTCTTAGAGAGGAAAAACCTGCTCCTATCACTCCTGAGAGCTCTCCCGTTGAAATTCTAAAAATGGAGATGTGGGAAGCTTCTAATCTTAAATCCCTAATCTTGATGAGAAATTCTATTTCTGAAACCCTTCGTGGTAGTATCCAAATGAAAAATACTACTAAGGAATATATGAAAGAGATACAGACGAAATTTAATGTGACAAATAAAAGTCTCAAATTTTAGTCTAATGGCAGTTTTAACTGGGGCAAGGTTTGATTTGAATGGAAGTATTCGAGAACACATACTGGAGCTGGTTGTAAAAAGGGAAAGATTAAAGAGTTTGGGAACCTCTTCAGATGATGACTTCCTAGTTTATATGGCTTTAACTTCTTTTCCAAATGAATATAATTAGGTTCATGTATCCTACGATACTCAGAAAGACAATTGGAGTTTAGACAATCTGATTTCCTTCTGCTCTCAAGAAGAGGATAAGTTAAAAAAAGAAGAAACCTGAGAGTGCTAATCTAGTCTAGCACAAACCTTTTACTAAAAAGGGAAAGGGAATTAGAGGCGTAGGGCCTTAGAAGGAGAAAAAAAATTTCAAGAAAGGAAATGGAAAGCCCTATGATAAAACAGATGCTTCAAAAGGAAAGGATGACAAGAAAGACTTGAATGACGTAGAGTGCTTCTGGTGCAAAAAGAAAGGGCACATGAAGAAAGATTGTTGAGGCAGACAGGCTTGGTTAAATAAACAAAAAGAATTTGATACTCATTTATCTCTAGTATGTTTTGAGTCTTTTCTGGTTGATGCTCTTATAGATTTCTGGTAGATTGACTCTAGATCATCCATTCATGTTACCCATTCCTAGCATCAAGTAGGGGATGAGGTCAGTGTGTTCGTGGGAAACGGTGTGAGAGTTGCAGTGGAGGCCATTGAAGTTGTTAGACTGTTTCTGACTTCAGAAATCTTTATAGATTTAGAAGGCACTGTATATGTTCCCTCAATGAAGAAAATTTTGATTTCTGTATCGAGACTAGTAAATAATGGATACAGTTTGAGTTTTAATAAGAATGATTTTGATTTATGTCTAGATTATACTATAATTGAAAATGACATGGTAGCGAATGGTTTATATCAATTGAATTTAGTACCTTCTATGGTTTTGAATGTGTCTTATAAGCGTCCTATGCTGGATGAGTCATCCTCTACTCTTTGGCACAGGCGCTTAGAACATATTTCGGTGGATTGTATGAAGAGACTCATTGTAGATGAAATTCTAAAACCTTTATAGTTTGATGGTATACATGTCTGTGTGGACTGTATCAAGGGAAAAATGACCAGAAACAGGAAGAAGAAGATAGTTCGCAGCAATGACTTGTTGGAACTGATTCATACTGACATTAATGGTCCTTTCCCATTTCCCTCTATTGGAGGTCATCGATATTTTATTACCTTCATTGATGATTATTTCAGATATGGTTATGTCTACCTATTGGCTGACAAATCTAGTTCACTGAATGTCTTTAAGATTTATAAGACAGAAGTGGAAAATTTTTTTGTCAAAAAAGATAAAAGTTATTAGATCAGATCGAGAAGGTGAATATTATGGTAAGCCAAGTGATTCTAGTCAACACCTTGGTCCGTTTGCCAAGTTCTTATAAGAGCATGACATCATTACTCAATATTTCATGCCAGGAACCCCTCAACAAAATGGAATTGTCGAAAGAAGGAATAGGACTCTAAAAGATATGATGAGAAGTATGATTAGTAACACCAATCTTCTAGATTTTCTGTAGGGGAAAACTCTAAAGACTGTCACTTACATACTCAATAGGGTGTCAAGTAAAACTATTCCCAAAACACCTTTTGAGCTATGGACTGGCAGAAAATCTAGCTTGAATCATTTACATGTTTGGGGATG